>NMRB01001138.1:35592-83905 GCA_002633025.1 Notospermus geniculatus | reverse complement strand
TGTGACACGCAATGGTCAGTAACCGCACCACAGTCTCAATGGCTTCGTTATTAAAAGTTGGGAGTCAACTCTCGCTGTCGTGATTTCTCTCTCCCTCTCTTGTTTTTCTTCTGTGCTCATCGTGGGCTCACACAATCTTCTTTTTTCCTTCATAATGATCAAGTAACTGTCTCCACATCTTGTCACATTTCAGGAGGTGTTTGTTACCTGTTTAAGAAGGAAAAGAAGTACTTTTTACAAATCTGTTGTGAGAAAATTCACCGCAAAGGAATATTGACGACACAGCAGTTCTAGCGTCCAATGGAAATACCTAGTATGTCACATTTTGTTGTTTTCGAGAAAAATGGGTTTATGTGGAATGACAACTTGGAAGAGTTCTGTTGTGGAAAACACTCCTAATTAAAAATATTATGTCATACAACAGGATTAAATGCAATTTGCTATGTTTTACCTCTGATTTCATGCTGAATTTGCAAAGGTAAAAACGTAGTAAGTCACAATTCTGATGACTTTTTAGACGTAAAAACCGAGTAAGTGCACTACTGTCTTTCCGATGCTTTCACCCAAACAAAAACTGTTTATTATGATGAAACAATACCTAGTAAGTACGAATTTGGCATTAACTCATTTTTTCCAAAAATTTGACTTACTACATGTAGATATTTCCATTGGACGCTAGAGTTGCGTCAAGAACTCAAATGAGCAGGATAAAGTGCAGTAGGCCTATACATGCATGCTGTGCATTGCAAATGCATAGTGCAATATACAGTAGGCCTATGCTGGGCATTGCAAATACATAGTCAGTATACATGCATGCATCTGCACTGCAATGTAATTGTTTTTCACTGCCTTTTTTACTGACCGACGATTATCAAGCCCTTTCTTGCCCTCGTGAGAGCAACATTGATCTGATTCTGATCAGTGATGAAACCAAGATGCCTCCGCATCCATCCAGTGGTGGGCTCTCTTTCGATTTCGGACGGTCGCAGTGACCTGACTGTTGAGAGTATCACATAATCCCATTCAGAACCTGAAAATAAACAGTAGGCCCCTTCACACTAGGGATTTACGTTACTTTCGTACCGAAAATGCAATATAAAATCTGGTGAATGTGTATTATGAAAAATAACGTTGTCGTAAAGTGTACGTTTATTGTGTGATTTCTAAACCACCCTTTTTAATGAATTGGAGAAACGAACGTGAACGAACTGAAAAGTACGAATACACACGTATATACGCACAACAAAATTCCCGACGAATAGATTCCTGCNAATAGGGGGCTAAATGTGAAAACAGGAAAAGTGCTATTCACGCCGCCACTTCGAAAACCTGGTTATTCGCCACGCCCAGCGTGCGCCTTGTTAAAATTCTTTTTACAAAAAATCATCAAACCTGGATATAGATAACCTTCTGGTTTGATCCAAAATATTTTGAAAATTTCTTTGGGTATATTCTTGGATATATTTGACGGTTTCCCGTCAACCAATCACGTGCGTTAAATCCAAAGCTGAGGCCAGGGGTTAGTGACGCGACCGCCATATTGTCAGAAAGCGAACACCCCTGGGAACGAGGTTGTGGGAACTCTGCTTTAAAACTGTGCTGTGTTGTTTTATTTAAGTATCCCAGCCTACAATTTTATCACTCTTTTTGGCACTTTTTAAAGGTTTTTTGAAAATAAAAAATAAAAAAAAAATTGAGGAGGGGTGATTTCAATGGCGGGAGGGGATGCTAACGAGCTATTTTTTTTTACATGGCCTTAGTAGTTGTAGTTTATAGTTAGTACTGGATCCACTCCATATAAAAGAATGCATTTGCGATTACGGAAAATTCCCAAATTGAGCAAAAATTTTGAAATACATGTAAAATTATTCTACTGTTGAAAGTATTGGACACAAATAAAAGGTAGGTCAAGTGTTCAGTGTGGGAGAGTTAAGTCCACCATATTGGAAAGGCCTTGGAGACCCCCCATGGTAGGACTATGTTAACCCAGCACCTCCGGACCTGCCCAAGTTGCTAACATTGCTCCTTTACATACACGTTGTGTTAGGAAATCATGTTCTGCATGGTGTGACCTGGATTTTTCATACTGAAGGAAAATCGGTCCGAGAGGAATCAATGCCAATATCAAGCAAAGCTAATGCTGCCATCTAGATCATACTTATTGAACTATGTTAACTAGAGATTGGGGAAAGATGGGCTGTTCTTCCCTCTGAGGAGAGAGATGAAGCTTCTTCCCCCTGAGGGGAGAGACGAATTCTCCTCCCCTTGAGGGGAGAGACAAAGTGTCGGAAATGATTTAAAGGATAACTAGGGGAATTATCCAGTAGAAGAGAAATGAAAGAAATAAACCAACCTTTATGTTCTACACAATGTTATCTTTAAAAACGCCGATGATTTTTATTCCAAAAATTCACCCTAATGCTACAACAATGCATTTAATCCACAAACGAAGTAAGCTCATGGGGGCAGCCATGTTTCTGTTTATTTTCACTATCTCTCCTCCAATGCTGAAGAGCATGACGTGTCGGGTGCAATCACGTGACCGGCTGCCCCACGTTGTTGACACAATGCCAGCATGGCCAGCTGACACACTGACAGCGACAGGTTTGTTTTTGTGATCTTTTTTGTGTCAAGTGCAAGTTGTGTCGGATTACTTGAGTGATGACAGGTTCCATAGGTCAGTAGTCAACTGAATGACGAAGTGACGGCGGAAGTTTGGCAGAGAATAAACATGTGGTTTGGAATTGGATATGCATTCGAATCACAATACACTGAAGAGGCACTGTCACACAGGGATCGGCGCTGCACATGTGACGTCACTCCCGCGGGAAATATGAATCAAAATGGCAGTGACCATGAACTGTGAAAACGTCAGGTTAAATATCACTTTTTACAGAGTGGTGATTTTTTTCTTCCATTCCAACGTAATGTACGGTGAGATGACATATTTATGTGCCTATCCATGAGGATTTTGTTAGGTTTTGCTGCATAGTAGATAATTCCCCTAGTTGTCCTTTAAATCCTAGATAGCCGAGTGGTTATCACGTCCGCTCAGCAAGCGGCAGGTCCCGGGTTCGAATCTAGCCTGGGCCATATGGGATTTTATTCCCGGCTCTTCACGTCTGTCGCATGGGACAGTAAGCCGTGGTGCCTTGTACCTTGTTTCTTTGCAAGGGCAAGTAAAAGACCCCATCCAAGTCAGGAACATGAGTAGCTTGAGATGGCCTCATCCGTACTTACCAGTGCCAATAATGCTATGGCATCGGCCCTGATGGAAAAATCAAATATTTAAGTCCTACAAAGAATAACAAGATGACATTGTAAATGTCGTATGGTTCCCGAGGTAGGCTACTTCTTCCACACAAATGGTCCAATGATAGAGATCAAGACACATTGATAGAGTAGAGATGAGATACATCGATAGGGAACCATACGATATGACATGATGGGACGTGACGTGGTGTGACGTCATGTGACATGACGTACATGACGTCACATGACATGACGTCACATGACATGACGTCACATGACGTCACATGACATGACGTCACATGACATGACGTGGCATGACGTCACATGACATGACGTCACATGACGTCTCATGACATGACGTGGCATGACGTCACATGACATGGCATGACGTCACATGACATGGCATGACGTCACATGACATGGCATGACGTCACATGACATGGCATGACGTCACATGACATGGCATGACGTCACATGACATGGCATGACGTCACATGACATGGCATGACGTCACATGACATGGCATGACGTCACATGACATGGCATGACGTCACATGACATGGCATGACGTCACATGACATGGCATGACGTCACATGACATGGCATGACGTCACATGACATGATATGACCTCATGACAATAACTCATCCATGGTTGACCCTGAACTTGACCTAGGTGTCTCAAATTATCAAGATATTTCAAATTATCAAATTTGACCTTGACCTCTGATCATCAATGTCATTGCACATTTGAAATGGGCATCCTCAATAACCTAAATGTGGATGATATCGTGCCTGTACCTCTACCACAGGCGGAGATATTTCAAATTATCAAGTTTGACCTTGACCTTGACCTCTGATCATCAAGGTCAGTGCATAATCGAAATCAGCATCCTCAATATCCAAAGTATGGGTGAAATCATGCCTCTGCCTTTACCACAGGCAAAGATACTTCAAAATATCAAGTTTGATATATCACAATCTCATGATATTTCGAACACCCAAACACTTGAGGCTGAGATTTTTAACATTGTCCAGTCCTTGGATAAGCAGGCATGAACTAAGACTTGTTTCATGTTGCTCAGTTGAAAATATGGCAAGTTATCTGAAAATATCAAATTCGTGATATCGATATCACCATGACCCCTACATCTCAGATCAAAAGTAACCAGTCCATTCGATTCCTACGGTATGAAAACCTAAGGGTAGAACTTATTTCCATTGCTATAGGTGTTGAAGGAGCCAAGTTATACCATCAAATATAGGTGTGACAGACAAAATATCAAGTCCGATATGTTGATTACATCATGATGGAGCCATCTGAGATTGAAAATTTTTGGCTCATTGGATTGCCCAGGTTGACAAACCTAGGGGTAGGACTTGTTTCCAAGACTGTAGCTGTTCCAGGAGATGACATATGAAGGTGTGACAGACCGGACACACAGACACACACACACACACACACACACACACACACACATACACACACAGACACCATGACCAAACACAATATGGTTCCCGATCTGATTGATCGGGAACCATAATAATTTGTAAGTTCTTAAAATATACTTTGCATTCTGGTTGGCTCATACTTCCGGAATAAAATTTATCCCTAGGAGAGTAAAAAAACAGAAACAATCAAATGGGTACCATTCATAATCTACTGTTGACTGGATGCAAAAGTGTGGTCAAGTGGTCGGTACTGGGGGAGTGATCAGATTCTGATAACCCAGCACCTCCGGACCTACGCTCAGAAGAGGTCTTCAGTCCATTTATATACACACAGGGTTTAAAAATCATAAATTCTCTGGTGTGACCTCGAGTATTTTGTGCTTATTCAGCAGGATGGTGAATCACTCTGTAATGATAAACTGTTCAAGGTAGTGCTGCCATCTATGATATACTGGTTGAACTAATTGTAGTGAATCATGAGGCAAAGTGTCGCACAATGTGTAAACGTCATCTAAACCAGTGTACCCAGGTTACAGGGTTAGGATGGTTAGCGGTGACTTAGGGTCAGGAGTAGGTTTGGGATTAGGGTAGGGGTCAGTGACAAGGGTTGAGGGTTAGGGCTAGGGGCTTGGGCTATTAATTAGTGTGTAGGATCAGGACTGGACGACATTCACCCATTCAGCTGAAGTGTCCTCTCCCTGAGGAGATAGATGAAAGTTCTTCCCCCTGAGGAGAGAGATGAGGTATCCTCCCCATGAGGGGAGAGACAAAGTGTCCTCCCCAGGGAAGAGAGAAGTGTCGGAAGCGACACAGTGTGATGTCACCAGGGGTAGCGAGCATAAAGGGGTCGTAACCCTACGTCAGGCCTAAGCCAGGCGTAGTGCTCGTTCTGGCCCTTGCACTACGCCTGGTTTAGGCCTGACGTAGGGTTACGACCTCTTTATGCTCGCTACCCCTGATGATTTAAGTCTTAAGCCTTGTTCACACCGGCGGCGTGGTGCGATGCGTCGAAAAAAATCGCCAAGTGGTGTCAGTTTTGACAGAGCGTGGTGCGGCACGACGTGGATGCGTGCGATGGTCATGATTAGTGGAAGTGACATCATTCATGTCATTCAAATTGTGCCAGATATGCCGGTATCCTCACGCGGCAGGCGATTCGACGCGGAAAAATACAGGGGCGGTGGAAAAAACGCTCATCGTGTCCTACAGCTTCTTACGGTTACCGCATCGTGTCGCACCGCAAGTGTGAACAGCTAAAGGTTTAACAGTGGAAACAATCATGTGTGAAAAATTTCACATCCCACTGCGTTGCATCGTGCCTGCTGCAGTGTGAACAAGGCTTTAGAAAGAATAATAATTTGTAATTCTTAAAATGTGCTTTGCAATCTGGTTGGCTCATACTTCCGCAGTAAAATTTATTAGGAGAGTAAAAAAACAGAAACAATCAAATGGGCACCATTCATAATCTACTGTTGACTGAATGCAAAAAGTGTGGTCAAGTGGTCGGTACTGGGGGGTGTTCAGATTCTGATAACCCAGCACCTCCGGACCTACACACTGAAGGGAGGTTTCAGTCCATTTATGTACACACGGTGTTCAGAAATCATAACTTCTCTGGTGTGACCTAGAATATTTCTTGCTTATTCAGCAGGATTAGATGATGAATCACTCTGGTAGTGTGGAATGGAATACATGTAATTTTCTATTCAAGCTGATGCTGCTGTCTATGATATACTTGTCAACTAAATTAGTGACTCATAGGTCACTAGGTCATAGCTCAGTTGGACTTTTAAGCCTTTTTTCTTCAGATGTGTAAAGGCCCGTGTACACTATCAACATTTCAGGACACATGTGACATGATGTCGGGACACATGTGTCCGACACACCGTGTTGCTTGAAATGTTGACAGTGTGTACAGGGCAAAAATATTTTAGCCACATGTGTCGCAACATGTGTCCCGACATGTGTCTAGTGTATACAGTGGCAAAATTTCTGTTTCCATCTGTGTCGGACACATGTGTCCCGACATGTGTCTTGAAATGTTGATAGTGTACACAGGCCTTAACACTGGTGACATTGAGTATTGGTCCAGTAGTCTCACTGCATGTCAATTATCCTATTTTTCCATCTTTTCTTGTAGGACATGAGAGACCACATGGCCAGCCCGAAGACCAGAGCCAAAGAGGACCGGCGGAATCGGCAGTCGTTATTGAACGGCGGTGTCGGGCCAAATCGCCCAATGGACAAGTACACGCGGCTGGATAATGAAATCGAACGGTCAAATCAGAAATTTATTGAGGACACGCAGCAGCAACAGCAGGTAGGCATATACATTTAAATCAGGTGGTGGTGTAGTGATGAGCGTCACTCCTGTGCGAGAGGCTGCGGGTTCGATTCTTGACCGAGTTTGCCACTTTGTAGACCCAACTGTTCAGAAGGGCTCGATGCCTGCTTCTTGAGTTCCCTGAAAGGATTCCCAAGCTCCGTGAGGAGCAGCGTGGTCTAGTGATTAGCGAGACGGACCCCTGAACAGAGGGTCCTGGGTTCGATTCCCAGTCCTGACCAAGAAAAAAACATGCTCGCTTGTGACCTTGAACAAGTCACTTTGCCTCACTTGCTTCACCCCACCCAGGTGTAAAAGGGGTACCTGGCTGGTAGTGATGGTCTTTGTGAATGTTAGTCCATGAGCGCTGAAATCGGCTGCCGGGACTGTAATACTCACGGGGAGTGGAGATATGAAATTGGAATGAACAGGCCTAATGTATAGCTGGGGGTAATAATTGTGAAGTGCCTTGACACTTAAATGTAAAAGGCACTATAAGCCCACACATTATTAAGCAATAAATCGCAAATGCCATCTGCAAACTATTAACATAACGAATCATTAAGTTCACTTTGAACTCTACTAATAATAATTTCAGTGATTTTAGGCGTCTCCTAATTTTCTGAGACATTTATGAAAGCCAAATTTTGCTCTGGCACTACTGGGGCAAAAAGGCTTGCACTAAAAGGGGTCAATCACTTCAGTACTGCTGGTATAGAGCTTGTGCGGTGGCGCATTATGACGTCACTTTTGACCTGCAGTCCACCATGCTGACGTCAACGACAAAGTGCGCCACGTGTAGACCGCGTCATGGTTTGAAGACGCACACACTCCACTTGCGCTGACGACAAAATGCACCACGTGGGTCGCCGACGTCATTTGACGTCAAATTGACCGTCAAGATGGCGGATTTTTCCGTGATGACGTCATCTGCACAAGCTCTATACCAGGACAGTGCATCATGATGCAGAATGCCAAATGTTTGCACAGTATTAGTGACGTCAAGATGGCGTTTTCAAAAATTGCATTAACCCTTTAATGGTCAATCGTACCGTACGGTACGATTTGCATATGCATAAGCAAAACATAGCTGATGAGATCGTTAGTTCATCAAGCTTCATGAAGATGGCGCTGCGATCGCTCTACGATGTGTGCTAAGTCACTGAAACATTGCCAGCGCTTTCCTGTGACTATTTCATGGAAGAATTGTGCGTTGAACTTGAGGGACAAACCTGATTTTGGGGGGTGATGGCTTCAAACAACTTGTATTGAATGAATCTGAACACTGCAACCGTTTTGAGTGCCGTATTCAACGAGTCTGGTTTGGAATATCGATCGACGAAGATTCGGGGATTCCCCAGGGGATTCCCCGTTGAGACAGGGCTCTCCAAAGGTTCAGGTAGGTGGGGTGGCACAGACGGTTTGTGATCGTCCAAAAGGAGATAAAACCAAGAAACAACTCCATATTTTGGGATATTTGGATAGAATGCTTCATTACCTTTCCAAAAATGTATGGCTTTACATAGTTACAATAGAATATAGAGTCCTAACCGGTGGACGCTAAAAAAAAATTCGACCATTAAAGGGTTAAACCGTATGTCTCAGCATGACGTCCCAATTTAGCAGGGCGCAGCACTCTCCATTATCATCCGAAAATACGGCCGGCACTGAAATGTGACCTGTTCCAGCAAAAGCAGGCACTTATTGTCACAATAGAGGAAAGGGTTAATGGGTACAACAGAATAACTGAAATGTATGTCTGTGCAGGGTTACAGTAATAGTGGACAGCAATGATAACAGTTAAATACAGTGGAACCCTGGTCAGCGACCACCCCTATAACGCGACCACCCCGGAAAGATGACCAGTTTTCAGTTGTCCCGATTGGTTTTCTCTTTATTTCCCTTTGGAGAGTTTCACTAACGCGACCACCCCGCTATCCGGACCGCGACCACAGCTTTGGCTGTCCCAAGCGGCAATTAGCACCTTGGTAACACGACCACCACAACCTAATTAGGGATCTGATTGTAAAACAAAGGCTAGTCAGCAGCGTGTGTGTACCAAACAGTACCAATGCTTACATGGCATATGTCATGCACATGACGGTTGCGGTCATATAAAGGCAGGCCTAAACATGATATGTGACGGGCGCAATATTTACGCGGAGTTCATCATTTCCATACCTGCCGGTCGTCCATCCTAGGAGTCGCAGTGTCGGTGTACTATCTGCTTACTAGTATCAGGTCAGGTTGGAAATGGTCTAGTCTGCTTTATTAAATGAAACATGGATAAAAAAGAAAATATGACCCTCAGTATACTAAAGTCTGGATCGGCACTCATCAGGCCGATTTCGGTAAGGCGACCACCCCACTAACGCGACCACTTTGAGTCTGTCCCGTGGGTGGTCGTGTTACCGGGGTTCCACTGTATATAGTGAAGTAGTGAATAAAACGATGACCAATGATGATCACTTGCTACAATTGCCTGCTTTATAGTAAAAGTGGGTCACAAATGGTTAAATCACTTGTATGCTTTGAGTAATTTTAATCTCCAATTCTTTCAGATGATGATTCGCCAGCAAGATGAGACGTTAGACATGGTCGGCACGAGTGTGACCGTTTTAAAAGATATGAGCCATCGGATAGGCACAGAGGTTGATGAGCAGGCAGTGTGAGTCATCTCTTGTAGAAAAGGTGGCACCACCGTCAGATAGACGCCGCAGCAGTAGACCCATCCCCCATGTAACAGTGGGTTGTCAGAGTGGTGTAGTGGCAATGTCGGCACCTGTCACCTCTGAGGTTACGGGTTCATTCACTCATTGGTCGATTATGCCCATTCTTCATGTAATATCAAGGGTGAATCTGTATTTGACAGCGCTGGTCGTCTCAGGGCACTCCAGTTTCCTTCTGCTGTCCATCTACCTTAAGGGGGGTTTACACGGTTCAACATGTTGAACGCTGTTGAACGTCAAAAGTAGTTGAACGTTGTTGAAACCTGTTGAACCGTCTAAACCCCCTTTCAACACGTTTCAACAGGTCTTTCAACAGCTTTCAACAAGTTTCAAAAATAGGAACATGTTCCTATTTCTGAAAACCTGTTGAACGCTGTTGAAAGGCCGTGTTGAAAGGTGTTGAAAGGGGGTTTACACGGTTCAACAGGTTTCAACAACGTTCAACAGCGTTCAACATTCAACAGCTTTCAACAGATGTTGAACCGTGTAAATCCCCCTTTACATTTATCTCTCAAGTCTGTGTGGGACCCACTCCAGCAAAGCAGACGCTTGTCGCAAGTGATCGTCATTGGTCATCAGTTTACTCAACTATTATCACTGCTGTCCACTACTTTTGTCAACCTGCAGAGACGTACATTTCAGCTATTGTGTCGTAAAGCCATTTACCCTTTCCTCGGTCTCGACAAGCGTCTACTTTTGATGGAGCAGGTCACATATCTAAAAAGTGCAAGGGAATTTTCATCGAACTTGACAAATTCAGTTTTCACTTGTTTCAAAAAAATATTTTCTCCATTTCAGGATGCTGGATGATTTTTCTGGTGAAATGGACAGGACAGAATCAAAATTAGACCAAACAATGAAAAAAGTGGCCAAAGTTTTACACATGTCAAATGGTGAGTTGTGTGACTTACGCCAACTGAAGTAGAATTTTAACCGAGGATGACATCCAACGTAGAATCAAATATGTTTGGCCTTAGTCTGTACAGGGTGGGTCAGAGAAAGTGTCCCTCGAACAATAGGGAAACAATAGAAATGCTGTTGTTCGAGGGACACTTTCTCTGGCCCACCCTGTAGAATGGTCAGTGAAAATGCTGTAGTGTTTTGGTGGCGGGGGGGGAGGGGGCATTTCATCCTTTGGTCAATGAAAATGCCATAGTGTATTGGTAGTGGTGGTGAGGGGGGCAGTTCCCCTTTGGGCAATGAAAATGCCATAGTGTCTTGGTTGGGGGGGCAGTTCACCCGGTTGTCAACACTGGATCACCCCCTGGTGGTAGTGCCATGAATTCAACTCTTGAAGTGATATCTTTCAACGAATTTCCCAGTGAATAGTATTTCATGTTCCACTTTTCCTGAATAGGTTTCCCCACCAAATCACTCCATTGTGAAGTATTTCCCCACAAATTGGAAAAAAACTAATAAATTGTAAATATTGTTGTGCCTTTTTGGAAACTACCCGGTACACAAAAAATTTCGGTATTGAACATTTTGTCACAAATTTTAACTATGAATTGATGACAGATTGAACCGTCTTTTATTCATTCACTGAACGGTCTTTTATGTGGGTCTCTATTGTCAAGTAGGACGTGGTATCAGGTATACAAATTCAGTCATGTGTGTCCACTGTCAAAACATCATTGTCACATATTCTGCGTGTATGGCCTGATCTTTGCTGTGCAGTGTTTGCGCTACCTGAACTCTCATTTTCAACACTGCACTGGTCAACACGATATGTTTGTGTTTCGTATGTTAGTATTCGCAAGACCTGACAGGTTTTAGAATTCGTTTGTACTACACATAGGTGTACAGAATGCTTATGAAAATTGGCTTATGTGTAGTGGGATTAATAGTGATTTGTAATTCTAGCCTTTGGCAACCTTGAGCAAAACATATGCGGAATGTCATAGTCTAGTCCATGTGTCATTGGGATATATTGCAAGGACTGGACTAGTCAGACCTATGAATTTATAGGCAAGGATTCTCAGGAATTTCCAAAATGTTTGAGTGTCCAGGGATAAATTGCATTTCTGGAGGTAGGCATATGTAAACTTTTGACTGATCTACTTTTTATGCCCCGACTTCCGAAAAAGTCGGGGGCATTATGTCGTGGCGCATGCGTCCGTGTTGGTGTCCGTTAACATTTGGTTTCCGTCAATTAGCTTGAGAACGCTTTGACCGATCAACCTGAATTTTTCTGTGAGGGTTGGTCTCTATCATGAGGAGACGGTTCCTTTCGATGACCAGCTCCGCCACCCATCCCAGGTGGCGGCTATGGTGGCCATCTTGAAATCGAATTTCCGTCAATAGACGATATCACTCCAAAAGAGCGCAGCACCTTACGGGGTCAGCGTCATGACGTCCCGCACATCATTTCATGATGTCTTGAGGTGGGACGAAAAAAAATCAGATTGTGTCACGACGTCATGATCGCTGAAACAACCGTATTTTTTTTCGAGTCGCGTCCTGGCATTCAGAATGACGTGCGGGACGTCATGACGCTGACACCCGTAAGGTGCTGCGCTCTTTTGGAGTGATAGTCTATTAATTTCAGATTGCTTCGCCCACAAACAACATACTAGTCGGGGGCATATGCCACGCTCTGCGTTGCTCTTGTTGTCATTGTCATATTGTTTATCTTTTCAAATTAGGTGTGCGATGTCTTGTGCAAAGAGTAGATAGTAGGGCAATTTAGATGGCGGGAAAAAGACCACATGCGATCCGATCGAATCGGAATGTGGCTCTAATTTTTCCCGTCTAAACGCAAACCAATCCGGCCCTATGTGGACCAATCCAGATTCCAAGTGGACCACCGAAAAAGGTTATCCACTTCTTATGAATCCGGATCAACCCACATAAGGCAGGATCGAAATTGCTCATCTGAACGCAAACAAGACGTGAATGTGGATTAATTTTACCTTGGCGCATGCGCATGGTGTAAATTTTCTACCTCCATCGGTCCAGCAAGTATGGAGAGTTCCTCAAACTCAGTTTGAAGTTGGACCGCCAGATGGCACCACAACTGTTCCCACTGCAACGCCGGAGAAAGCGTTTTGTTTTAGGATTTTGCTCAAAGTTAAAGTTAAAGATAAAGCTTGTGAAGATTATCTTAGGCCTACTTTCTGCACAATACAATGATTTCCTTAACTGTTCTATTGGGGTCACTTGTTTGTGTGCTATCAGTTAGACTGATGTTGAAAGGGTAAATGAACCATATTTTGCTGACTGCTTATGCAGAAAAATTGTAATATGGAACGGCGAATTTGTTGACTGTAGTGGACCGATCGTTAGTCATATAGCACAATTTGAAAAGAATCGTTGGGGTGGAAGATTATGTAAACATAGCCACACTTCCCACATCCTGGGAGGATGTTGGTAGTGTCATCCAATGTGATATCTTGGAGAGGCACGCGATCGCTCGTCAATGCACCAACTGATGCAAGTATCCACCAGCCAAAAACCACCTACCAACCAACCGACTGGTCACATGAGCAACCAAGTGACAGAGCCCTGGGAGCCATATTCATTGAACCATCTTTTTTGAAAATGGGTATTTGGCCTACAGTTCATTCCAAATCCCAGTGGCGCGAGGTTTTCAGCCGATATCTCCGCAACGGCTGGGTCAAATTCAACATACCATACATCAATTAACTTGTCTTACTTGCCGGTATCTTTCTGCTGTCTTCATTTTTCGTGTAAGGCCCACATAACGGATCCCTTTCTCAAAACCCATTTCATTTCGCTATGCTGTTCAGTGCAGTTTACACGTGCACGATGCATTGCGTCATTTCAAAATGGCCGCCACGGCCATAAACACGAACTGTGATTTGTGAAAGAACTATTTTCTGTCACGTTTTTCGGGAAAATGACAGTGATGATGGCTGTACCGCCAAGAAAGACAAGTCAATTGACGTGTGTTTCATCAAAATCGGCCCAGCCGTTGCGGAGCTATCGTTGATAAACCTCGCGCCAATCGGAACTGGAATGGAGAGTAGTGGTTAAGGCGTGCTGCCCCTGAGTGCTGGCAATTCATGCTTAATGCGAGGGTCCGTGGGTTCGAATCCAGCAGGAAGCTATGTCTTTCACCTAAGAAACCCGTTACTATTTCATGTTCAGAAAATCATAAGGAATGTTTCAACTGTCAGCTCATATGTTATACGATGAGGTAGGCCGGTTAGGTAGATCAAATCTAAAAATAACACCTAATTAAAGAGCTAATTAATCAAGATTCTGTATCCTGTAGTTTGCCATTCCTTGACTCCATATGATCTCATAAATTACAGGTCATTCGTAATAATAGATCATGCCAAAGAAAATCTCAATTCTGCTATAAACAATTATTCATGTTTTTAATAATCAATATGTCAAAAAACAAAACTGCGAAAGTCAAATAAACTATTACTTAACCTTGAGACTCTAAACAGTTGGAGGTGGGTTTACACTTCGATCAAGCAGCATGCTTAGCCATGCTCATCCTCGAGTGATGTTGGACAACATCGCCTAACAATGGTCAACTGCAGTGGAACAAAATAGCTGCCTGTGTTTGCTGACATCATCAACACGCAACGCTTCATTGCATGTCTGGTCTGTCATCTGAATTTGACGTCAAAACGACATTACACCTGTGACGGAGTAGGCTTTAACCAATCACACAGGTTTAAATAAGCTTAAAGCAAATCGCTCGCAGTGTTTGTTTTGATTCTTGATGGGCCCTCTCATAGCGAGTGAATCTAGCCTCCAGGCAATGCCGTGTTCCAGTCATATTTATGACTGGAACACTAAGGAAAACTAATTTTCAGGATTGACACCTATTAAATTGATTTCTTATGCTTGTATCATTTCAGATAAACGGCAGTGGATCGCGATAGTCGCCCTCATCATTATTCTCATCATCGTCCTCGTTTTATTCTTCGTCATCTGAAACCGGGTGATGTACTCAGCAAAAACTTTCTACGTGTGGATATGCGACGAAGATTCTCCGAAGGTACACAACCGGTCCAAATGCGGTGTAACTATTCTGGATACACTAGAGAAGGCCAAATATGGCGTAGATCGCTAAAAGTAGACACCGCTCCAAATATGGCTTGCATTTTGTAAATAGTGGAATATTGCCATATTTCTTGCAACCTCGGTCGATGGATACATGCAACCTTGGTCCAAGGAGCCCAACCTTACGAGAGGTCGTTGATTCTGCAGATTTGGTGCCTTTGTGTGAAGTTGGCACTAGGATATGGTTGGTGCCAGGTTACGTGTCGGTGCCATTGCGCTGTGCGTCCTTTTAGAGGAGAAAGTTGATCAGAACCGAGGAGTTTGGGGTGGATGGAAATGATGGAAGAACTGACCAAGACTGGGACCACGTTTTCCTGATCCATGAGAAGACGGAGCGAGAGCTCCATAAGGAGGTCAAATGTGATGATAAGTTGTTGGGACCATGTTGATCCATTTTGGTGCTGAATACCGGTAAAGCAGGACGGTGCACAGAGATGCAGGATGTCATGGGATTTTGTCGCAAGTGACTTCACGATGCTGTTGGGATGTCAGAGTCGCAGAGTGGAAACATCGGCATGTCTTCGCTGGTGTTCCATGGGTATAATTTGTTCTTTTTAACCTTTTCACTGCCGAGTTTCCTAGATCCTTGGGGTGCCGTCTGTGAATAGCAAATCTAACTGAACATACCTTATGCATAGGGCGTCGATGGTCGCCTACGGCAGTCTCCAGCGCGGGCGATGATCGTCACCTAGCGCAGTGAAAGGGTTAAAGTCATCAGAGTGTCAGTGTGTTTGTCTTTGACTCAAGACATTTCACAGTAAAAGATCGGTTCTGGAGAAAGATACATGTAATGCTAAAAGCAACATTAAAAGGTAGAGAGGGTCGCTGCCAGAAATATTTTTGAGGGTACTAATTTCTTCAAAATCAGCAAAAACTCCATGAAATTAAAGAAAATGGCCCTTTTCTATGCCTTTGAGGGTAAGTCTGGTATCCTCTGGCGGAAACAATGGTAGAGGTTTTGGTTTATGTAAGTCTGGTATCCACTGCAAGTGGCGTGATCAGCTAACATTAGAGAGGATGCGCAGCTTTCCGACTCCGACTTCAACTACGAGAATGAATTGCAGTCCGCTATGGACATCCTTGACAAAAACGATGTGATAGAAATGTTCAATTCGTCAAACACCACAAATTGAAGGCAGAAAAAATTGGCCTAATAAATCGGAAGTGCGGATAAACAATGAATATTGAAGTCGTAGTCCTAGTCGTTACGACTTTGAGACACGACTATGACGACTACGATATTTGCGATTTATGCGCACTTCCGATTACGAGTCAAAATTATTCTGCCACAAAGTTATGGCATTTTACGATTTGCAAATGTCTATCAAATCCGTTTTATCAAGGATGTCTACAGCGGACTGCAATTCATTCTCGTAGTTGAAGTCGGAGTCGGAAAGCTGCGCATCCTCTCTATTTACCGGTACACATATTGGGCAGCCTGACTTGCATTTCTTCCAAGAGGTATTCTTGTGGCTATTACTACAGCTGAGACAGTCTTTCTGTTCAACTTTAATAGCTGTTTGTAATATATCAATGGCGAGGTTTACCACCTTTCCGACTCCCGACTTCAACTACGAGAATGAATTGCAGTCCGCTATGGACATCCTTGATAAAAACGACTTGATACATGTTTTCAATTCGTCAAACACCATTATTGAAGGCAGAAAAATTTGGCCTTATAAATCGGAAGTGCGGATAAATAATGAATATTGAAGTCGTAATCCTAGTCGTTACGACTTGAAACACGACTATAATATTTGCGATTTATGTGCACTTCCGATTATGGATCAAAATAATTCTGCCACAAAGTTGTGGCATTTTACAATTTGCAAATGTCTATCAAATCGTTTTTATCAAGGATGTCCATAGCGGACTGCAATTCATTCTCGTAGTTGAAGCCGGAGTCGGAAAGGTGCCAAACCTTGCTAATATTGTACGGTAACCTGTCCCTCCTCCGGCCCGTTCTTGTTCATAACCTGGCAAAGTTGTCCCATAGACGCCTTGCCAGAACTTGTCCTTTAAATCCTTGGCACATATCCTTCTGTAAATACACACACATGTAAACAAAACAAAATAAACAAATACAGACAGTATAAAGTAGTATTAAGAAACCTGTATATTGACATGTTTTGAATGACCTCAGGCCTTATTCACATAGCCTAATGTGGACTACTAATTTGACTGGTTTTATCCCGTATAAAGCCCTTCGGCTTAAGCATGCTGAAAGGACATGGAACTAGTCATCTTATGGATCCATATATACTGTAGTTTCTGATCTTGTGGGAAATTAGCAACTTTTGGCAACCATGGATTAGGTCTCGCTGCCTTGAAATGTATTGAAAAACATTTAGGTTATTGTCCCATATGAATTTCATAATGAAAGGAAGTTTTGTTCAGGACTGCTAGTGCAGTGCTGCCACCTATTGATAATAAAGTCCCTTATCTGTTTGCAGGTGGTTAACACCGCCACCAACTGGTTGGGGACTAAGGGACATAATATGTAGACGGTTCTCAAATTGACGTAAACGACAAAGATCTGCGCACTTCCACCGAAATCTCAACCATAACCTCAATCTGAAGCTGAATGACGTGATGCAGAAAACCCCACGATAGTGACTTCGAAGACGTTGCGTCAGAGTTGACCACAGCTAAATCATGGATTGCGTCGCATCACCCGGTTTCAGATCGAGGTTGTGGTTGCGATTTTGGTGGAACGGGAAGTGCACAGATCTGCTAATTCGAGAATTGTCTATAATGATACACTCATTGGGCTTCACTTCTTCCTGGGAGGGGTCGACATATTCACTAGAGCATGAAGGGTACCCTTGGGGAGTGTATGCTCTAGCCCCAGGGGCGTAGCCAGGGTTTGGGATAAATGGGGCGCTGCTGCTACTAATGCATATTAAAGAGGTCGTCCCACTCTGGGAACAGGCAAAAAACCTAATTTTGGAGCATAAGGGGAAGGTACCGCCACCTGCACCACCCCCCTCACCCTCGAATCCGCCTCTGAGAACATGGTCACAAGAGAAACTGTTGAAGGTGAAATTAACATTAGGGGCCATATGCACCAACGAAGATTATCTTGAACTCAGGTTGAGCCACAACTTTTCCATTGTCACATCATGCCCTGGCACACCCTGAACAATTGAAAAGTTGTGGCTCAAGCTGAGTTCAAGATAATTAGTCTCCGCCACGCCACGTAGTGGTCGAGCGGAGACTCTTGTGTTAGCTAGGAAACTTTCTCGGCAACTTTCTCGGCCCAAACCAACCTCAGACCAGGAGGCTTACGTGCCTATGCGTGTGTGCATTCTGCAGTGCTTCACGGGCTCCTTGCAGTGTCGTAATTTTATCACCATATAACACGAAGTTTCGACGAAACTGTCTTTCAATAAAACATTCCGGTGTCAGGATTTGTGACTACTAGTATTCTTTCATTTCCACGTCGGGTGTATGTTGTTTAATTTATCCATGCTGATGTTTACGACGATGTTTTGCGCCACGACTGCTGTATGATCCCAGCCTGACAACATGGACGACATGCTAACGAACATGACCAACATCCAACTCGGCTAGGCCTATATCCGCCATGTCCTCGGCCCATATCCCCCATTTCCCGATCGGCATTCTGTTTTTTGGTAGGCCCTAACGAAACTGTCATTCCTTTTGACATTTTGGCCACAAAAAGCAACTGTCCGAGGACATGGCGGGATGGGGATGGTGTCCGAGAATAGGACCGCCGTCACTGAAAAATCTATTCTCGGACACTTTTGGAAGTCAAATTGCGCGAGGCAGAGTGGATTAAAATACATCAAATAAACAGTTTCCGGTTCAGTTTACGTCATTTTCATCAATAAAACCTTACATTCGTTCTTTCATGTGGTATTGCGGGTCAAAATTGGCCGTGCATGTCTCTTATAGGCCTAGTGTGACATGCGACGACGCGTGGCGGAGACTCCAGAGTCTGCATGCAGACTCAACTGACAACTCTAGTTGTCGTTGGTGCATACAGCCCTAAGGGTCCGAGAAAAGGGTTCTATTTGACGCAGGTGAAAATGTTGATGAAAATGAATCCCCCCTCAAGAATTAATCATGTTTGAATGGCCCCCTGTTGTTGACAGCATTGTAAGGCTTCTTCCTCACTTTATGAGGATTCAAACTTTTGTAAGGAATTTTAAGCAGTTTTCACTGGCAGACAATGTTGTAAAAATTATTTCCATAGCGCACAGCTGTTTAAGCATTTTCATTGGCAGACAGTTGTGTTTTCTGGCATTGTAGATCAGATGATGTTGTATCGAGTAATTTCATTGGTAGATCGTGTTGTATCGAACGATTTCATTGGCAAACAGTGTTGTATCAAGCGATTTCATTGGGAGACAATATTGTATTGAGCAATTTCAGTGTCAGAAAGTTGTATAATGCGTGGATTTTCCGAGGCCTAGAAATGCTACAAGTTGGGGTGTTTGTTATCTCTAAATGATGTCTTCCCTCTGGATATCGCCTGTTTCTCAGATTTTGTCAGTTTCTCTCGTTTCTGTAACTTACCTCATGACTCCTCAGCAAAAGTAAGACTGGCAAAATTTCATCAGCAAAAGTTGGGATTTGTTAGAAATCATCAGCCGAAGTTGGTGGGATTTGCATGAATTCATCATCCAAAGTTGGGATTTGTATGAATTCATTTTCCAAAGTCGGGATTTGCACGAATTCATCAGCCAAAGTTGGGATTTGCCATAATGAATTCTTCAGGTTACGTCAGCTCATTTGTATTTGTATGTTTCCATCATCAGGGCCCTTGTCTATCAGGGCTTGCCAGGTTAAGTCGGGACCATCTGGTTCTCACCAGTCTATCTGTCCTGACGGTCATCTAGCCTGGTTTGAATCCACCACATTTCCCGTTTCTGAGGTGGTGACAGCCTCAGCCAATCATCGGGGCGCGAAGGAAAATCGACGCGCCAATCAAAATCCGTGTTACAAATTCGAGCGTGAAGAGCAAAGAAAGTGTCCAACGGTGATTTGTTTCACAAGTTCTGATTGGCTCGGAGGCGGGGTCAAGTAGGGGTTAGGTTCATTAATAATTTATGCATTAACGGAAAAGATGACACGATTCGGACAAGGCTAAAGACGGAGTTCATACGGAGTTGATAGCCTTGTTTGGACAAGATGGTCGGGACTTGCATGAATTCATCAGTTCATAGGGCAAATTATGGAATTTCTGGCTAATATTTAATAATAATAATAATAATATTTAGTACCTCAGGATGAAAGATTATAGGTGTCAGTATTATTGTGTGTACGCGTGGTAGGCTTCAGCTTTCATATTTAAAGTGTGTTCCAAATTTCTGTGCTCCAGGTATTCTGTCACTTGTTCCATTGATGCAAGACTGTCTCCGCATGGTCTCCCGTGGCCTTGGCCGTGTCGGCAGGGATGAGATCACAGTGCTAAGGTTGCTTTTAGATGGTTCGAGATTGTCAACTTGGTAAAAAATTCCATGTGGCCTTTCGCTGGCTTGTTTGGTTCTCTTCCTTTCATTCATCACTTGGTCTCTTCCATTTATTAAGGCCACAATCGGTATCATGGCATTTGTTAAATGAATATCCCCCATTTAGTCACTTAGAAGTTGCTTGTCAGTTCCATTTATCAAGGCACACCGGCAGACTTGGCTGCCTTTAGAGGCCACCACCAGTTACCAGTCCGAGAACCAGGCTGTGCGTACAAGGTCTTAAAAAGTCATACATTTGGCACTTTCATTTTCAAGGCCTTAAAAAGTCTTAAATTTAAGAACAATTTTGGTGGGAAATCGCAACTCTGGGCTTTTAAAATCCAATTTTTTTTCTGGGGAGGGCCCCAGACCCCCCACCTGAGTACCCACCTTCTTGGTCACATTGATCCCCATCATCTTTTTCCTGCCAGGGACCTGTTCGAGTGCTTCATTTAGAAGAAAATGGGTCTTAAATTTTGCCGATACTTGGTCTTAAAAAGTCTTAAAAGGTCTTAAATTTGGTGCTCCACAAGCTGTATGCACCCTGATATAACGTTGTGGAATTTGACATAACAGAGAAGAAGTGCGTGCCACAACGTCATCCATAATGACGTGAGGCCGTGGCCTACATCTGTGATGTCAAATTAGTGACGTTCTAGGACCGCTAACTGGTGGTGACCTCTAACGGCAGTGAAGCCTCCCATTGGTATCAAAATATTGGTTTCATAATATTAAGTCATTTACTAGAAGTTGCTCGTCAGTTGTATAATTGTGCATAACATTGTTACGGTTTTTGCGTGATATAAATTATGATTTTAGGTGAAATGAAGTTCAGAATGATTAGACGTTTAGTTAGAAAGCATGTGCTTGGTATAAATACATTTGATGTATCTGTAATATTTATGATGGTCGAATAGTCGGGTGTATATAGTTGTGAAAGAAATGGGGTGCTAGCAGTCTGAAAGATGGCGCTGATTTATATTATCAGCTGGGATAAAACTCCGTGGCTGAAGTGTCATCTGGATGTTGCAAGAAAACGCCCGAGGCTTGGAATAACCTAACGTCATTTCAAATGATGCCATTTTAATTTACCGTAGTTGATGTCTGCCGCCAAAAAATCAGAAGTAGCATCTTCATTAGGCTAATGAAATTACATTTTTGGGTTGTCTGGCTTGAGCATCTAAAACGTGATAAACTTTCAAAGATTTGCACAAAACCACACGGTGTACACGTCCTTCAGCGAAGGGTGGCGATTGGTCAGATAGCATTGGCGGTAAAAACACTGATTACAGAATCAAACCGCAGATGGTGCGAGCGGTGCCTGAGCAGACGATAGTCAGCAAAGTTGGAAAACGCAGTTTGTGAAACAGGGGAACAATTTTTCTGAAGAGCTTCACTTTTGGGGAAATGTGTGAGATTACATACAACTCGCGGGAGAACAGGTGTAACTGCGTGAGCAGCTAGGACTTTAAGCCCGATCGGGCACAATCGCCCATGCGCCAACTCGGGACACATCGCTCGATTGGGCGATTCCACGAGCCTTAACAGAGAGGTTTTTGCAGATTTTGTTTTCTGTACCTTTCATCTTTTACAGCAACTGATTTCAAATGTGTGGTAGAGCTAGAGCTAGAGCTGAGCTATGCAAAGGTAGGAATATCTGGCATCTTGGTTCATTAGCAAAGCAGTAATTAACAAAAATGTCGGTGTCGAACGGGACATCTTTGCGGACACGTTATGTCCCGTTCGACACCACTTATTTCTATTAATTACTGCCGTAGTGTAGTACCCAGCCCACAGATGATGGTATCATTGAACAGCTCAGCACAGGCCCTATCTTTGCCATGGACGCAGCATCAATTTCGACAGAATATGAAGGGTGAAATTTGACAGAACAACTTCAAAACCCCTCTAATGCAATGCCGTGGAATCGCCCGATTGGGTCACCATTGCCACTGATTGCATGTCTCGATTGAGTCATATACCAAGCAATGTGTCTATACCTTCATCAAAATGCATATGTGGACACGTGCAAATGCGTGGATTTCTTCTCAAACGGAAAAATGTATTTATCGCCACTCGATCTGGTAATATGACTCAATCGGGACATGCAATCAGTGGCAACGGTGACCCGATCGAGCGATGTGTCCTGAGTTGGCGATTGTGCCCGATCGGGCCTAAAATCCTAGCTGGTGAGTCTCCCGTGAAATGCGTGAGACTTGGCAGGTCTGCTTCCTGGAGGTATCTGCTGCAGGAAGGTCCACTGTGCTTCACTTGCTCAGTAAAACTGACGCAAACATTTTATTCTTACCAGATATTTGTACAAAAAATTTCTTACCATTTTCCCAACCAGGGGATGTTTTCCATCAGTGTGTACCGGTACTGTAGAAAGGTTTCTAAGTTATTGGGTGTCATTTCTCAAAACTGTCTTTTATTGCATTCCTAAATGAAATGGACTTGGTTCACTGCTTAGGCCTTTCAATTACATGTGCAATCCGCCCGGGCAAGCATTCCTATCACTCCTACTCTCGCTAGTATAGCGTAGTTCAAAGGGCGAGGTGACCATAGGCCTTGGCATGTCAAGATGGGAAAATTTAACAGGGGTGTGAACAATGATGGGAAAATTTAACAGGGGTGTGAACAATGATTTTCCAAATAACGTGTACTGTAATTGAAAGGCCTGTATTTTGGTGTTAACAACATCTGGGTATCGTAAGATCAGTTGTGGTCACTACAGTTGAATATCGTTTTAGTGTAGATAATGTAAATTTCAGCATTTAGCCAATAAAATTATTTATTTTTCCATGCGGCTTATTTCATGATTGCTAACCAGACGCTATTCCTGATGCACTGTTTTCAAATTTACCGGGTAGGTAGCTACTTGCCCAATTCTCATTGCTTCTGAAATACAATGTATATTGATGAGTATTGTTCAAGGCTGACAGTGCAGTGCTGCCACCTATTGACAATGACGTGTTTCATTTTGTAGCAGCTCATCCAGTTTAGCCAGAAGTAGGAAATGATAACAACAAGGCGCACGCTGGGCGTGGCGAATAACCAGGTTTTCGAAGTGGCGGCGTGAATAGCACTTTTCCTGTTTTCACATTTAGCCCCCTATTGGCCAAACCTTGAATCGAATGATGCTGAATATCGAAAGGAAACAATGTCTACTCACAAGCAACATGTCCACAAAATTTCACCAGAAAATCTGAAGTCGTTCCCATGTTATAACACTTCGATGATTTTCGGGTAACGCTGCCTGGCGGCCATATTGGATGTGCGATCGGCCCGAAACTTTGTATTTCAGAAGGTATCCCTGTAGTACACATTTATGCAAGGTATGAAATGGCTAGGTGAGAAAACGACGACACGTGCCAAGTTCATAACTTTTGCCGAACTTTGACCTCTGTGACCTTGAAAAGTAGGTCAAATGAAAAACCCGGGTATTATGTTATGTATCGTCATTAGATATACCTATGATAAAAATTTGGTGACGATCCGTTCATTTATTCAGGAGAAATAGCACTTTTCCTGTTTTCACATTTAGCCCCCTATTGGCCAAACCTTGAATCGAATGACGCTGAATATCGAAAGGAAACAACGTCTACTTACAAGCAACATGTCCCAAAAATTTCAAAAGAAAATCTCAAGTCGTTTTTAAGTTATCAGTCGGACAAGAGAAAAGCGACCGCCCGGACGCCCAAACGCCCGACCGCCCGACCGCCCGGCACTTTCGGTAATTTAATAACCAGGACTTTCTTCGAAAACCTGGTTAAAAAAGGTTTGTAAGTACCAATTTATTTAGAATTTAAATACTATATCCTTCACATCACAGATATGCCTCTTGCATACAAATGTTCGTAAATTATTTGACACTCTGATGCTGAAATTTCAGCTGAATGAATTTGACACTTGCAGAACATCATGAAGGACTCATTGCCAGGGATGTAACTGCCGAGGAAAACCTGTCGAATGTCACGTTTGTGGAAAGGGTTAATGGCCTTGGTGAACCTGCACATTTCAGAGGTTGAAATGAATTTCATAACAGGTAAACAGCAGCAGATCAATCTGCCAGCAGTTGTTGACTATCCAGCGACATCCGATTGGTTCCTCACAGTTGTGACCTTCCAAAGCAAAACCAGGCACATGTCGCTCTTATCTTGGCAGGTTTGTCAGTTTCAATATTGTCTGTCTGTTATGAAATCTGAAACAATCTATTTCTTCCATTCTCTCCTGGTGTCATCTTACTTCATTAAAGCGGCCTATCCACGTGCAATATTATTGCACAATATGAGAATCAAAATGGGCAATATTATTACCATATTATTACCAATCTTTCTTCCATCCGTTATGCCAGAAGCACATGACACCCATTTTGGGCCCCATATTGTGCAATAATATTGTGACGTGGAAAAACCGCTTTAGGCGCACCTTCTGAGCGACATGCGCCTGGTTTTGCTGTGGAAGGTCACAATTATCAAAACAATTCTGCTAGTTTACTACTACTGAACTTTTTAAGGGATTCCAAATATGCCACAAAGTCATTCGTGATCACAAAAGCAAGATCGACGTACAGAAAATGCATGGACTCGGACGAACGATAGGCTTTGTAGTGAGTAGAGTGAAGTCAGAAGGGTTGCCTAAAGGAGATCGAGAGCCAAGCAATTTGTGAGTAAAGCCAGCAGATCGAAAGCCAAGCAATTTGTGAGTACATGAAGTGAGGTAAGCTGACTGTCAACAAATTAAAGGCACTGTGGTGAGGAAAAACAAATGCAGCAAATAGAATGGGATTTCTAACATACAGCTCTCAATGTTCTTTCGTAAAGCAAGCATGACAAACCAAACACCCCTTAGCACAAGTGTCCATAAGCGTCCGGTTGCCTGCCACTTGGTATATAAGTACGTAGTTAAAATCTGGCCAATCTGGGCACTTGCACTGATGGGTGCAAAGGATATCTGAATGGGTAGATAAAAATCGGCCAATCTCGGCACTTGTACTGAGGGGTCATATGACTTTCTCCCTAGGCTGACATAGATTTTGAGGATAAAAAGATAAACCTAGGCCCATGGCAAACTTACTGGGGCATATTCGAATCCCTGTTCTTGACAACACTCGTGCTGACCCAGTTCATATAGTTGTTGACTCAACTGGAGAACGGCAGTTTCGAACACCGAGAACGCAACCCGAGTCAGGCCAAGAATGTGTTCTTGTCAACCCTCCGCTGAGTGGGGAGTGAGAAGAACACATTCTTGGGTTGCGTTCTCGGTGTTCGAGACTGCCGTTCTCCAGTTGAGTCAACAACTACATGAACTGGGTCAGCACGAGTGTTGTCAAGAACGGGGAGTCGAATACGCCTCAGTTAAGTTTGCCGAAGATGCACTTTCCATAAAGAAAAGACCCCAACCACCACATACGAAAAGGAAATATGATAGAAAAGTGTCCAACAACCTAGTTATCATGCGTCAGGTACATGGAATATGTGTGGCGGTCTAGGAAAACCCAGTGGATGTTGCATTTGAGGAAAGTGTTAATGGCCTTGGTGAACCCGCACATTTCAATAGCTGAAATGTGCTACATAACAGGTAAACAGTAGCAGATCAATGCACAGGCAATCTGACAGCCGTTGTTGATCATTCAGCGACATCCGATGGGTTTTCCTAGACCGCCTCGCATATAGATCATAAGTTTCAAGAAATAGATAAAATAGAACAAAAGTCAAGAAATGGTTTTTAAGTACAGCTTATTCAACATGTACACTTCTTTCTACATCCATCGATTTTAGCCCGGCTCCTAAAATATTTCATCTCGGTCACGTCTGCAACATTTGCTTCTTGGGATCGTAAACATAGCGTTTGAAATTGAGCAAGATTTTAATAGGTTCCTGTCCGTCGTCTGCTGGTGGGGCGTCGTCTGCTGTGGCGTCTTTACCTCTCTTGCCCTTTTTCTTCCCAGCATACCTCTGGACTGTCGTCGGTTGGAGACCATCTGAATTAGAAAATAAAACATTGAGTAATCCACTTTTTAAAGGGGCACAGTATTCCTTTTTCTGCGCTAAACACACCCACGTTAAGGGAGACCTCTATTGACAATGTTGTTGAACTACTGCTTATCAACCTTGCCCCCATTCGGAACGACCTGAGGCGAACTGCTTATCTATCCACTCGGCGGCGCATTTCACCTCGGACACAAGTCCAAGGCAGCCATGTTGTTATCAACAAACCCACGTGACCGACCGTGGGACTATTTTCGCCGAATTTTGGCCTGCTAAGATATCCAACCTTATTTCCTGGATAAGTTGAGGCATATTATATATAAACTTACTGATATCTCACCCAATCTGCCAATTATTGATCAATAACGCAACGTTTTTGTGTGACCTATTTCGTTCATGCGCAGGGTGTGATGAGGCGACCGCATCCAAAGCCACAGAAACTGAAGGCAATCACTGCGCATTCAAGATGGCTGCCTTGGAATTGTGTCCGAGGGGAAATGCGAGCCGTCACGGAAATTGCTGAGCAGTTGCCTTCGGAAGTTCCGAATGCCTTGCCCCATGTAGAGTAACTCTTGTTCCTAGGGTATCCATGTACCGGTATGCATTGCATTGTAATCATACATTCTCCAACACTGGAGCGAAAGGCAACACTATGGTATTGGAGAATGATGCAATCAACACACCAGTGGCACCGGCTGTCAACATAAAGTGGCAGTATCGTGGCAGGCACAGATCCAGTGGCGCCCCCAGCGTGTGCCCCCTTCCGCCAACAGATCTGTAAAACTGGCCGTGAAATTCTGGAATTTGGAGCAAATCATTGAAATTCACTGCAGATTTCAATGTTCTAGCACAGTGTGCCCCCTCTTTTCCGAAATCGTGGATCCGCCCCTGCATGGCCCATTAAGAGGATTTTGCAAACATGAGGTTGCCAGAGTGGCAAAATGGAAATATCGACACCTGTCACCTCTGAAGTTCTGGGTTCAATCCCCATCAAGATCCACTCTTGATGAGATGGCGAGGGTGTACATGTAGGAAAACTGCCTTTATAAACCCAATGGGCCGTATGCACCAAACGAAGATTATCTTGAACTCAGGTTGAGCTACATGTACAACTTTTCAATTGTTCAGGTTTGCCAGGCATGCTATGACAACGGAAAAGTTGTGGCTCAACCTCAGTTCAAGATAATCTTCCTTTGGTGCATACGGCCCAGAGGGTTAATGTTTATGGATTAAGGGAATGAAATTGACCACCCTTGCTAGTTCACTATGGGCTTACTTGCCATAATCATGATAATTACCAGCCCATTGTGGTCACTGTGTGCCCGCTCATGTGTGTGAAGTGAGGTCAATTACATATGTAGTCACGCAGGGCACTTGGCCACCAGCTACTCTATGAGAAGGACGTGCCCCTGAAGAACTTTTGTATGTATGCTAGATGTAGAAGTCTGCAACCAGTACAACCCCTCTACAAGAAGGACCCCTGAAGAACTTCTGTATGTATGCTAGATGTAGAAGTCTGCAACCAGTACAACCCCTGAAGGACATACCGCTGAAGACATAGCATGGAGTGAGTAATCTCCCTCTAAAAGACACTTCACACTTTATCACAAGGGCAACTCTTAGGCCTAGCAAAAAAAATTCTGTGTTTCTGGTCATCGGCAATTTCCAAAAATCGAGGGTCGGACGGTTGGGATTTTTTTTGTTTTCCATTTTTGGTACAGATAATTTTATTGCAGCTACAGGGATTATACTAAAGGTTATCTAGAAGCCAGGAACAGCCTCAAAAATAGCTCTGGCATCCATGACTAAAGGCCTAGAGAGCAAAAGAGATTAATTTTGATAGATTTGATGCATTTTTGTGAAGAAAAAACATTGTTTCCTGGCCAGTCAGAATTTTTTGAGGGTCGGTCGGAAAATTACAAATGACCGGAAACACTCAATTTTTTTTCTAGGCCTTAATACAGCACAGGTTTTCTCCGGGTTTCCTCAATGTTCTCTTTACTTACTTGGTATTCTGACCTTGAACTTTCCACTCTGACCGAACCCGCCTTCGATTACACCTTGCTCGCCGCTCGATAGCGCCACCTTCAGGCCAACAAATGCATTAATATTTGTCTCCTTCTTAAACAGCGCCTTTCCGATAACCGTATATTCATCTGTCACTCTCTCAACCAAACCCTCCCGACTTTTATTCTTATAAACTTTCAAATTTGGCAACACAGTCTCGCGATATTTAACATCCGTGATCGCTTCCAACATCTGCCCGTGGAATGCAATACGACAGACATTGGCATGAATATCGGTATCGAGTCTCGAGCCAATCACTAAACAATGTGGAGCACAGGTCAAAGGTCGTTCCAATTCGATGAGCGCATATTGACTTTTTGGGAAATATCCATCACCATCAGCACCGTCGTTTTTATCCGTCATGATAAACTCATCCTGGTACTTGTATTCCTTAGAATAGTCCACAGAGGAATTTTCCGGGATCTCGGTTTCGCAGCCGAAAAACGTAACCCTCCCCATGGCGGTGTCGTGGCCCATCGTGATGTGGAACTTCGCCTTTGTCATCACGTTACCCTTGAAATATGGGATTTTCTTGACCCGTATGATGGCGGCGGATATTGTAGGCAAAGCACCAGGGCTGCAGACTAGTCCTCTCTCCAGGAGTTTGGGGTCGAATTGAGTGACACAGATACCGACACGGTCGCCCTGAAAGAAACATGAGGCAGATGATGAGACCAACATAGTCACCCCATAAAAGTACATACCTGATATGATGGCACCTTCAGTACATCACAGCACCCGTTGCACAGCGTATTGGTACGGTACTCCTGACAATCTGCCAGATTTAGTTCCATTCTCTCATCATAAACGGCATAGAACCCAGGGAGCGTTTGTCTCTAGACTGATTCTCTATCCTTTTTGTGTACCTCACCTGTACGATTGGGAGACAAAACCAGTCACAAAGCCCAATCTTACCTGAATAGCTTTTTCAACAGGCTGTTTAAACATCTGGATGGATTTCACTTTCTTAGTGACCTTCATGGAGGGAATTTCAAGAGTCTGCAAGAAGATAAGTTTTGAAAGAATACTGTAAACCCTGAAAATGTTTGACGATAGTAAACATAAAGTCGTATCCGAATTTCGCAACTTTTGGTCTTTCCTCGGGCACTTTCTAGCAGAGATTCCGGAAATGAATTCGTGAGGCATGAAATGAGGCATTAATTTCTGGGATCTCTACTAGAAAGTGCCTGAGGAAGACCCCCAAAATTTCCGAAGTTTGTAGAGGACTTTATGTTTACCGTATTTTCGCGACTATAGGGCGCACCTGACTATAAGGCGCACCCCCTAATTTCACCCAAAATCTTTTATGAAATCCATACATAAGACGTAACGCCGTATAAGGCGCAGTTTTGTCGGTGAATGCTTCAGTGCATCATCCATGCATGCTTGAATGCTTGGGTTCGTCAGCGTCTTGACACTTCTGATCAAATTGTTGGACTCAAGCCACAGATAAGGCGCACCACCCTATAAGGCGCACCCCCAATTTTAGACCCTTCTTCAAAGAAAAAGGCCGCGCCTTATAGCCCGAAAATTACGGTACTATCATTTTTTGTGTCGTTTTTTGTGCTCTATGTTGGAAAATGTTTGATGCTTGTATTTTCGTGAAGGATACCTGCCTCAGATTCATATGTAACCTACGGAACCGTCCGTCAAGTATGGTGGATACCTCTATATAAAGGACACGTTTGGGGCTGATGGAGAAGTGTCCAGATAACAGAGGTCAAAATTGAATAGAGGACCCTGTTGTCTTTACCACAGAGGTATCTCTGAAGACAGGTTCCACTTACATCACCAACAGACACACTTCCATTGTGGACAGTCCCCGTCATCACTGTTCCAACCCCTTTGATTGAGAAACAGTGGTCGACAGCATAGATAAAGGTTCCATCTGGACTTCTGTTTGGTTTGTACGTGTACTGCTTGAGAGTTTCAATCAATTTGTCAACACCGATGACCTCAGTTCCTTGGCCCTGAAATAAAATGAAATGAGTAAGGAACATTCACAATGAGGTTCTCAAAAGTTGTCCTAAGTTGGTTTAGTTGTTCACAAGATTCACAGGTAGCAGCACTGCATGGGCCGACTTGGTGGCACTACTGCCCTACAATGGAAGACTGCAGTATCTGTATATTGCAGTCTTCCCTTGTACAGCCTCTGCAGCCTTTCCTATTCAGTGAAGTGGACAATGTAGGTGTGTAATAACATCAGTAGATACTGCTCTCCTTTCTTGCAAAATTATTCAGAGCTGCCACCTAAAACAAGGGAGATATGGCATGAAACGCAAGACCGCAGTAAGTGCAGTCTTCGTTTGGAGGGCAGCACACAGGGTGAGGGTTCTTCAACTCCAGAATGGGTTAACTTATGCATGAAGACACTTGCTGGCAGATCTAAGGGGCATCCGCCTGATCCCCCTCCAACATGCCCAAGGCTGGGCCCTCTCTTTTCTTTGAAAATCTTTGAAACTGACCAGGAAATTTGAGGAATTGTTCAAAATGACCACGAATTTTAATCTGAAGGGGCCAAGGCAAGTGGGTCCCCTCTTTCTCTGGATCCATGATTCGCCCTGCATGAGGATGTGAGCTTTTGCAGGGAAATTCCCCAGTGAAAGGGTACTCATGCTCCTGCCATATTCTCTAGACAGGGATAGGAAAATCTACCTCTGGGCCACCAGGCCTAGCGGCAACAGAAACAATAGGTGAGTTTGCAAATCTCGTCGTCTCCAAAGTCTTGAGCAATCTCTTTGACATTTTTTCCACAGCAGTTTCTCTCTTGGTTTCAGGCAGCATGTCAACTTTGTTTAAGACTACGATCATCTTGTCACATGTGATCTCTCCGATGACCAGACACTCTGCAGTCTGGGTCTGGATTCCTTTGGTGACATCGACAACCAGCATCATCAAGTCAATGATCTGTGCACCTGAAAGAAATAGCAGTTGGAAAATGAGTGAAAAAACTATGGAAGATCAAAATAGAAAACTGCAAGCAGCCGAGGTATTAAATAGTACTTTTTGTCTTATGAAATAAGTAAGAAGTGTTTGTAACATGTTTTTTTTCTTCTCATTTTTAGGATACATTCAAATGCTAGTTGGAGTGAGAAACTAAAGATATCCAGTCCAAAATCCCAGTGATGTCTCTCCATATTTGTTCACTAAATTTACCACACACACAAAACATGCGTCGTCTGCTACAAAAATTTCATCTGGCTTCCTGGTTTCAAAATCCAAAGCATTCACACAAGACAAATAGTTTAAAGATTACAACTACAAGAAGTTTGGGAAAGTACAGTTATTCGATTATTCTACAGGGTAACTGAATAGCCTACCTCCAATGATCGTCCGAATGAGGGAGGCGTGGCCTGGACAGTCAACAAGTGTGTACTGCAGCTTCACATGTTTGCCATCTTTCAGTTGTTCAGGGAGGTCAACAGTGAACGAAGAGAACCCTAAATCTAACGTGATCCCTCGTTCTTTACTCTGGGGGTTCTTATCAAACGCTGCAGTACTTGCAACAGTACTCAGGGCTTTTACTAAGCTCGTTTTCCCACTATCAACGTGTCCTAAAACTCCAACATTAAAATTCAGAATCATGGAGGCTGCCATCTTGGAAGCCCGAATGACGTAATTCGTGGGAAAGCCCCCGATTAAAAGTTATTTTTTCTCAATGTGTACGGCACTTTGTCTCGGACAGAACACATATTTAATCATCATAGAAACATATCTTTCTTTCAAAAGTATTTTGTGATATTCTAGTGCACTTAAATTTGGCAAATATTTCGAAATCGGCAATTTTCGTGCCGAATCGTTCCGGACCTGCGCACATTTCAAATGACATATAAATATGGTGGCCAGAAGGCTGGAAGCCAGATATCTTGGGTGAAAAATCACCCGATACAAATTCAACTTGCCGATTTCACTCAATAAAACGACATAGTTGTATAGATCAAATGTTTCGGCTTCTTTTAAGTCCAAGATCACCATGATCGGTTGAGAACTTTTCCAATGGCAACCTTAGAAACGAAGGCGGTGTTTACAAAATAGTTCTGTCATTTTCTGTGTACATTTTCAGTACATTGACTGTAGCCTACATACATGTGTACTCATTCTGGGAGGGACAAGTGACGCTAGATTAGAAGTGACTCAGGCTTATATCATGATATGTCTCCAGTTGGAGAAGGCAGGTACATGGCCTATAGTGTGTGTGAGATAATTAGGAGGAATTGATCTCATTAAATTTACGGAGTCCAATCCAAGGTCAGAAGGAAATTATCACAAATCAAAATGCCGAGCACAAATATCGCATTTGACGAACAGGACGTCATCAAAATGGTTCTGGAATTTCTCCAGAACAGGGACTTGAACATATCACTGATGTCGCTGGAACGAGAGACCGGCTTAATCAACGGATTATATTCCGACGACATGTTATTCATGCGACAACTCATTTTAGATGGGCAGTGGGATGATGTCATAGACTTCATACACCCGTTACAGGGCCTAGAACAGTTCGATATGAAGCAGTTCCTTTACAACATCCACAGACATAAATATCTCGAACTCCTTTGCATAAAAGCTGAAGGCCCGATGCCCAACAACGATTTCACAGTCGAGGAAGTTGTGAAATGTCTAAACGCACTGGAGCAGTATTGCCCCAACAAAGAGGAATACAGTACTCTCTGCCTGTTACTAACGTTACCAAAATTGTCAGAACATGCTGAGTACAAGAATTGGAACCCTAGCAATGCCAGGGTGGAGTGTTTTATAAACGCCTACAAATTAACGGAGAAATTCCTCCCGTTTGACAAGCGCTTGGATCAACCTACAGGCGTCTCGAAGGCCGATCGACTGGTTCAACTCTTGATAAAAGGACTAATGTATGAGTCGTGCGTTGATTTTTGCCAACACAAAGCCACAAGTTCAGAACTAGACTGTAAAGATATTAAGATCCCACCGTTGTTGAGTGGGGCACCAGTCAGTGATGCGGATCTAAGTCTGTTGTCATGGTTAGAAAGCATTCCACATGATGCATTTTCATGTCCGTTTGAGCAAAAGAACCTCCATGTTGATGCTAAGCCTTTTGTTAAGCCGAGCTTGGAGGCGTCTTGGTCGGAACAAATCCTCGTCACACCGATCAAACCGAAGACTTTTCCACATTCGGCGATGCCGAGCACGCGGCCACGTTCTGCTGAGATCATGTCGCGATCTATGATTCCACAGTTCGATGGATTATCGATGGGGTTGCAGAATCGTCAGAGAATGGGGATGTCGATGGACATGGGCATGATGTCAAGGTCATTCGCTGGCTTCCATCTCAACGCTACGCCAGGGAAGCGGAACATGATGAACACATCAGTGGATAAATTATTCGATGAGGCAACATACGACATGTCATCAAGTATTAGCTTTGCGAGCAGCGTGCCAAGTTTAGCGGAGACACCTCAGAAAGGATCGCCACCACCACCGCATGGGCCTAGTCCTGGTCTCCCTACAACGTCTACAGCTATCACGACGAGCCGTGACCGCTCTTTGAACGATGGCGACGCAGTTATGACGCCACCTAGGTCAGGATCCCCACACCAGAGCATCACGAGTAGTTTAAAGAGCTCCGACTCGCGAGATTCCGAACTTTACCGTGAATATACTCGTCAGAAACAACGCTTCCAGAAGGAGCTGCAGGAAAAGGAAAAGCAACGGATGGAATATGAACGACAGTTATTCGAACAAGAGAAACAACGATACCTGGAAGCAGATAATCGCTACATTGAAGATCCTTACGGGCCAGGCAAGACCAGGCCGCCACCCACTGGACAATACTCTAAATTAGATAACTCAGGTAAGTGTGAAAATTTCCTTCTCAGGCACGGATCAGGGGGTCACACCCGGCGCACGCCCCCTTTCAGTCAACAAATCTGTAAAATTGACCGTGAAATTGTGAAATTCGGAGCAAATCATTGATTGAAATTCACCACAGATAATCTTTCTAGCACAGTGTGGCCCCTCTTTTCCGAAATCATGGATGCCCCCTGCTTCTTGTCAAATGCAGCGGGTACATGTATGAACTTTGTAAGCCTGCCTGTGTACATGTACATGTGCATTAAAGGCCATGGTACATTTGTATTGTATTGATGTTTACGTATGCTGAATTAAGGAGTTAACTTGCCAACAGAAATTCGTATATGTACACCACTCTGCATTATAAAACCAGTCATTTATCATTCTGAATGCAGTTCGGGATATTTGGTTCGATGATAATGCTGAAGTATGAATTGTGACCCGTGACAGCAAAACGAGTTGGAATGCCCACAGAAGAAGACCCAACGGGTCGTATTCATAAAGCGGTTCTATCTTTAGAACTGTCGTCTTAGGCCGGTTCCAAGTATCGTCAACCACTGTACTTAGAACCGGCCTAAGACGGTTCTAACCATAGAACTGCTTTATGAATACGACCCAACATGTCCAAGGTGACACCAACAGTTTGTTGATTTCAGGATTGTCTCCCCATTGTGAAATTTGACTTTGTCCATTTCTGTTAGTTGTTCTCTGGTGTCATCTTGGGTCTTCTTTCCAGCGCATTCCAACTCACTTTGCTATTACGGGTCACAATTTGTACACATTTTTGCCAACTCAACCAAATAACACATAATTTCTGGATGATAAATCTATTTCATGACATTTGGATACCAGTGCTTGAAAATTTCACTCCAAAATCACGTAGTTCATCGGTTCAATAGATTCGCTTCATTCAGTGGTAAAAGTTCACTGGCAATATTTCAAGAATAATAAATCTGTAGATCTAAACTTATTGACTTCCCTCAACGATTCCAGGGGCTGATTGTAATTTTGAACGAGATCTATTTGACAATCCAACCAAATAAATTCAGTGCACAAACGAAGAAATAACACAATCTTTTATAAATGCCCACACCTTATACTATTTGAAGTCATTTGATCTATAGGCCTTGTATTCATGCATCACTGGCTTTCGTATTAAGAATTTTGCCGGTTTCGTGAGAGGAATTTTCATTGAGCATATGTTTGGCTAACTGCCTTGAATTATTTGAATTTCGATTCAAGATAGAATTAGGTAGTACAAAATGTGCTAATGAATGTACAATACAATTCAGTGCTCCGTCCTGCAACGTGTCTTACATAGTTAGAAGTTGTGACCCACTCTGGCAAAAGCAGACGCATGTCAGTCTTACACGTATGCCTGGTTGTTCAGCCTTGGCTTAAGCCAGAGTTGGGTCGATCCCGACATAAGCGTGGCTTGAGCCAGACGAATCCAGGTAAAAAAGGCACTGGTAAAAAAGGCACCGGTAAAAAAGGCACGGTAAAAAAGGCACAGTTAAATAAGGCACTGGTAAAAAAGGCACTGGTAAATAAGGCACTGGTAAAAAAGGCACTGGTAAAAAAGGCACTAAAAATTAGGGGGGGTAGGTAAAAAAGGCACTACCACAGAAAATGAATGGCTTGTTCAGGGCAGTTCTGTGGCATAAATATCATGCTTTACTTGCGTTGATAACTGCATATTTCCAGATGTTTTGACATTTTGAAATGGACTTGCACTCAGTGTTGTCTGTGAGGGGCTCAGTGCATGGGATAGGGGCCGCATCCAGGGGGCTGCTCAGGACCATCCCTATGCGTGCTCAACTCAGACCATGATATAATATTGTATTAAATTTTACCGACCATAATATCCAAGGCCACTGACCTGGGTATGTTCAATGTCCTGCCTGTGGTCGTGATCGCTTCAATGCCAACGACCGCAGTGCCCTTTTCTTTGGCCCATGCCAAGTGGTCCAGCTGATCAAGGTCAGGGCACTTTAAATGATCCTGAGCAGCCCCCCGGATGCACCCCTATCCCATGCTCTGAGCCCCCTCATAGACAACAGTGACTGCAAGTCCATTTGACAATATCAAAACATCCGGAAATATGCAGTTATCAACGAAAGTAAAGCATCATATTTATGCCACAGAACTACCCGGAACAAGCCATGCATTTTCTGTGGTAGTGCCTTTTTTACCTACCCCCCTAATTTTTAGTGCCTTTTTTACCAGTGCCTTTTTTACCAGTGCCTTATTTACCAGTGCCTTTTTTACCAGTGCCTTATTTACCAGTGCCTTTTTTACCGTGCCTTTTTTACCAGTGCCTTTTTTACCGTATCCCGAGCCAGACTTACACGTATATTTCAGTGTTCTCCACAACAGTTAAAATAAGGGCGGCCCGCCCTCTTATAAATACCGACGGCAAAATCCGCCCCCTCTTAAAAATTCGTCCGCCCTAATATTTATGGTTTAGATCGCTCAATTATGCATTTCAGATGCTCAGAAAACGCATCTCAGAGCACCTAAAATCCAAATTTCGCTGGGGGAGCGGAGGGCCCCCAGACACCCCGCCAGAAGGCACCTCGCACGGTGCCTTCGGAACCACGCCCACTGCCGCCCCTCTTAGACCAAAACCCGTGGAGAACACCGTATTTCACAGTGTGTTACGCAGGTTGGGCTTCAAACACACCAATTTTCATGCAGATTCTTCGGGCTGCTGTGTATTGTAGGCCTATTCATGGTTTGAAAGGAAGAAGGTCCCATTACACGTGTTACTTGTTCTAAGCAACTGTTTCCAACAAGCGTAACAGGTGAAATTGTTCAGATATCATACAGGCTCGAATACATACCACGTATATCAGTATCATGCTGGAAGCTGATTCCCATGTTTTGCTGATCAATTTCAAGTTTTTACAAAGAAGTACTGATCATAGTGAATCATGTATTATACATGTACATGTACATGTACGTTTAGCATGTTTAGTACACTGAATGAATGCTTCTGCATACTTGACACTGTGTAAAATCATTCTCTGGTCTGGAAAATGGGGGAAATAACTGAATATAAATGAATCAGGCTCGTTTCATTCACAGGCGGCCTGAGGCTCGGAATTCTGTCCAGTCCAAAAAGTTGAGGTGAATTGCATGTTCTTTGACAAATATCAGTCTCCAACTGCACACACTCACAGACTTAGAAAAATTTGTCAAGTTGCAAATTGATTTCGGGAGATCAGAAAGAGGAAAAACACGCTTGATGGCACCAAATTTCTCAGAACTCTTGGGGGAGGATTCTCCTGCCCAGTTACTCGCTAGTAACAGGGCTCGAAAAGTACAGTGTAGCTGTTTTCATCGTCATTGGCTACAGGATTTTCCCATTTGGCTATAAAGGATTTTGTCAACTTCGCCATTTGGCTACAAAAATTCCTTGATTTTCACCATTTTAATCACCATAAGTCCTTTCTATTTCCATTGGCAGTATCTCAATCATAGATATTTGGCTATGAAAATTTGTAGACATTTAGCCAAACGGCTACCTTTGAACAACTGAACTTTCCGAGCACTGCGCTGTATGTACGGATAATTTGTGCAAAGGTAGCCTACCATGCCACCATGGAATGCCCTGAAGTTGACACCTTTGGCAGGAAGACACCTCTCTACAAGTCCAAGGACATCAAAGTTCATTTGGCTCTGTTGGGACACCTCCCAATGGCAATTAAAGCGGACTATTCGTGCCGAGTCAAAGATTCCACAGAACAATTTCCGGAGCGGCCGCCGCAATGCATTTACCAGTTGTTGCTACGAATAAAATGGGTCGTTTTATTATTTTTGGTTCACTTTGGACAGACGCGAACAATCCCCTTGTCACCAGCGGTCAATCCTGAAGTGGTAATTTTGGTTCATTTTGACATCTGTCAGGCAGGCCTGTAGTCAGCACGACATCATTGTCGGTCCCAAATGTGTCCATAATAGACAGTTTCTTGGTACTTCAACGCTTCCAGCATCCAGGGGCAAATTAGTCCCTAAATTGGCGAAGTACCAGTACATGTACCAATTTGCCGTACATATATGTAATATACATGTACTACAGATGATACTGGTCGATATATGAATTGTGGAAAATGTGGTGTAGGGTGGTGTCAATAAACTGCCATGTGTGAATTCCCCGTCGGACCAGATGTTGCTTCTTGATTCATGGATTATTGCGAATGGGTCTGTATTTACTACTACCCATATTCTGAACTCCATAAATTGCTGTTTGATGGATTCCATCGATGGCAGGAAGAATCGTGAAGTTCACAATAATCTTGTCAATCTTGGTCACATCTTCAGGAATTGGGCTGGTTTGAAAAGGCTGAGGGTTTCGGTAACCCAGACCTACCCAGCGCCCAATGTACAGTGTATACCCCTCAGGGTTCTGCTGCTGCTGGTCGGCGCCGGACGGCCCCGTCCAGGATGCAGAAATGCCGACCGGCACTCGGCCTAAAAAGAGTATTTTCTGACCATCAGAACTAACGAAGTGTGCCACGAGAGATGCACGCGATGCACACTTCCGAATTTCCTTTCTGTTCCCATTCACCAAATGTGCTTCCCGGCGGGGCATCCTGACCAACAACAATGACAACAGCGGGCTGCCTAAGTTGCAAGAGTGGATCAGGGTCATTTTGACACCAAATGAGCTCATTATTTCGACTCTCAGGCGACAGAAAATCGCATTTCAGCAAGTCTACATTGTCAAATTTTTCTGGGGGAGGGCCCCCCACACACCCTGTTCCGACCCACATTCGTTCGGTCCTGGGCAGAACCCTGACCCCTGAAATTCTAGTTTGATGCATGGAATGAAAAGGCCAAAAAACGTTCAAGTGAAGTGGATAAAACCCTAAAAAATTGTAAGTGAAGGTGACTTCTGAAAAATCCCTTTGTGACCCTTGTTATACGGTGGGTCGACGGACACTTCGGTAGAATTGGCTGGTAGGCTAAAACCCCTGAGACCCTGCCAGTGAGTGAAGGGTCATATTTCATCAAATAAGTCACAAAAATGGTATTGCACGTAAGTTTTATATTTTGTGGCTGAGCTAAAATGCCAACTTTTCTGCTCAGCTCTCGATAATACATTTCTTTTTGTGTTACTTCCAAGGGCAAAATTTCTAGCTGTGAATTCAGACAAAAGTATAAAGCCAATGGATTATGAATGCACTTGCTATTGTTTCATATTGCACGTCAAATCAATACAATGTACAATCTTGTGAAAACCATGCAGGGTGTGCTTAGATCATATGAAAGTCCTGCACACAGTATTAAAAGTGAAAAAATGCTGTAATTGTCAGACTCGGAGGGGGGTGCTGGGACTTAAAAATCAAGCTTGGTCACCACAAGCACTCGCACTCACATTAAGAAAATGGCGCTTGCATGGAGGGTGCATCGAACCCCTTGTAGCTCTGCAACTATATGGCACAGCTTAACCCACCGGCCATGGAGGATTTCCTTTATGGCCTAGTGGTTAGTGCATTGGCCTCGGCGCTAGAAGTTAAGCTACGCTGAGTGCGATCACTACGTGGATGGGTGACCGGCGCGCGGGGGACCAAAATGCCACCCCGAAAAATATTTTTGACCGAGGCTGCTTTGGGCTGAGGCCAACAATGTTTTCTCGGGGTGACATTTCGGTCTGTCCCCCGACATGGCAGGCGCCATTTTCTTAATGTCCCCCGACATGAAGGGCACCATTCAACAGTGTGACTATGACACGTGCCAGTAGCCTACCAGCCCTGTTGTGTACACACTCATCAAGAACGGCAAGAAAAAGGACGTCCCTGCTCAGTTTGAATCTCAAAATCTCAGCCAACGTATGAAATCTTCCCACAATATTTCTGAACTTAAATTGGCACCTAAAGAAGGAATTCTAGCAAAGGGGCTGTTCGTTTTCGTGACTTGAGGAATCTGAGTTGTGATCCCTGGGAAAACGGAAGAAGCTAGGCACTTGCAAATTGCAGGGATTATTTGTTACCGGTGCGGGTATGCTGTACAGAATAATCGCTGCGATTTACTACAGCTTCATAGCTTTCTCCATTTTCTCAAGGATCACAACTCAGATTCCTCAATTGACGAAAATGAACAGCCCCTTTAAGATCAGCACTTGTATCAAATCTGGTCCTTTAGAGAAGGAAAGAATATTGACATGATGCTAATTGCCCTTTGATTGAAGAAAATACCTACACCCATACATGTACAGTGGTGACATCTAGTGTCAAAGCCCTCTCAATAACTTTCTGATTGGAGACTCGGCCCAGAGTAGAATAGAAGGCTGACCAGCCTTTCTGCCCCAATCAAACTTATGAATACATCAGTTGTTGATTGAAAATTCAGAGATTTTTGATGGCATTTAAAGCGATGTGTCAGCCAAAAAATTTGAATGCGAAAGGGGACGAATCTTTGTTTACAAACACTCATTTCCTGCATTCTGATTGGCTGTGAGGGCAATGTTTACAAACATCATCCTTCTGTTTACAAAACGACTGTCGATTCGCTTTAATGGTACCGGTACTGTGGAGTTAAAAAATGACCTTCAACTCGAAGCTGGATAAAATTGGAAGCAAATATTTTTCTCTATTTTTGGTAGGTGGCACCACCATCGCCATTAGGTGGTGAAATCGCCAGCCGCCGCCAATTATTGAGAAGGCTGGTATCATGCCTATGCGCCATCTACCGTAGCAATATTGACAATTGATTGTTTGGCTTTTAATGACAGAACTTTTCCATTAGATATAAATCAGTGATCAATGATATTGTTCTTGCAGATTCCACAAGTACTCCCAAATCTGGACCACGGAACACGGCGCCTCAGCCACAAGGTTCACCAATCTTCACGGACACGAATCAAGGACAACAAAAACCGTTACGGAGTGCTCTTAAACAGAGTGGAGGTAAGTATTGTTAGATTGTTCCGTCAGGGCCGACGCTATAGCATTATTGGCCATGATAAGTACGGAGGTGGTCATCTCAAGCTACTCATGTTCCTTACTTGGTTGGGGTCTTTACTTGCCCTTGCAAAGGCACAAGGTACAAGGCACCATGGCTTACTGTCCCATGGGACAGATGTAAAGAGCCAGGGATGATTTTCCCCATATGGCCCAGGCTGGATTCGAACCCGGGACCTGCCTTGCTAAGCGGATGTGATAACCACTAGGCTATCAAGACTAGAGTACAGGGGCCTGTTTCATAAAATGACTTTTAGCTAATGGTACCTTTAACCAAATGGAAAAAGCATTGAAGTTAATGGTACCATTAGCTTAAGTCACTTTATGAAACAGGCCCCAGGGCTTAAAATTGCACTTTCAATATGTCTTGGAATATGGGGGGGGGGGCAAATTTGCAAAAATTTGAGAGGTAAGTGACCCCCTTGAATTGGTTTTGGGCACTGAAATAATCAAATCTGCTCCCAAATGCCCTACATTGACCCCTCGGATCTTCACCCATAACTTTCCGTTTCCACTTCCAGATATGAATCGTAATATTAGCACGCACGATAGCGACCCGACAAGAATTCCCACTAAGCCCCCTCACGATGACAATCGGAGTCTCAACAACTCGACCTCAATGCAGTCGCCAAGGGTAAGTGAGATTTTCTGCAAGACTGGTCTGGGTTGTTGAAAGCAATGTTCACACCATCTCGGCATAACTCATCTGCCTCCAGGTTTGAGCAGACAGTATCTTCTGTTGAAGTTTTCTAAAAGCCTTGGAAATAAAATGGAAAGAATTTGAAGAAACATTCTTCAGATGGTTGATAGGAACAACCTTTCTTCAAATATTTAACAATCAGTACCCGGTACCATCCATAGGATGCAAGATAACTTCAACAGAAGGTGCCGTCTGCTGGACTCCAGGGGCAGACAAGTTCAAGGTGATCTTCCACGTGAGAGTTTTCTCAGGCAGGTTGACTTGCAATGGACAATTCACCATTCAATACAGGACATTCCTCTAAAAGAGTGCAGCACCTGACGGTACAGCGTCCAAGATGTCCCGCACGTCATTCATGATGTTTTGAGGCGAGGCGAAAAAAAATCAGATTGTTTCACGACGTCATGATCGCTGAAACAACCGGATTTTTTTCGAGTCGCGTCATGCGTTCAGAAATGACGTGCGGGACGTCATGACGCTGTCCCGACAGGTGCTGCACTCTTTTGGAGTGATGATAGAGTCTATTTACCTCTGTATTTTGGACAGCCTTGCGACTGACAAGTGCTGTCCTTAATTGAGAGGTGTCCTGATTACATAGGTCAAGATGACATAATCTGAGACTAGGTTGTAGTGTCGATGACAGTGAGGTGTCTTCCTGGCAGAGGTGTCCGCAATAATACAAGGTATCTTGGAGGTCAGCAAGATATTGTGCATATTGTAAGGTGCTGCCATCTACGTGCCATTACTGAAACTAAACAATGGGCCAGTGATTCAAACTTGATCTGAAATTTTTCTCTCTTCAGGATATCCAAGACCTCTTTACAAATTCATTTACGTTAGACGAAGTAAATATTTCTTTTCTGTTGAATGCTTTCCACACTTAGTTCACTCCAAACCTGTGAAAATTGAGGATGGTAACGCTAGTAGTAGTATACGTCGAAAAAGGAAAAATAAATCATAAGAGATTGAAAATTCATTCCAGCAGAAGTCTGGCTAAATTATATTTTTGCTGGGTTTTCAAAACAGCACATCGCCGCCATAATCTTGAAAGAAATGGGGGATGAATTCCTGGGAGGTGGTATAATTATGATTCTTGGTGTGTATTTGACCTGCTGGGTTTTCAAAATGGTCTTTTAGAAGCCGCAGATATCAAAGTTCATGTTCTGAAAAAGCAGATTTTGGTCAAATAGGCCAAAAAATCAAGTCGCACACAATACAAAATGCATTACAACATCAGTTTTTTGGTCGCACAGCAAAATCCAGGTTGCATTTTAGACCAAATGGTCATGAACTTTGAACCCTGCAAGGGCTTTACATGTAGGTCTATTGAGAAGAAAAAGGGTCATCCTTTATGAATTCCTGTGAAATATCATAATTTTGGGGTCTTTAATAAAAATGTGGTTCTGTCAGCAATCTGAAATTGACTGGGTAGCAAGCTCGTTGGTGACTCGCAGTAAGAGACATTCGTTCATCCTCGATTTTCACTCTTCCTAGCCTTGTTTATACTGCTACTAACTGATATGGACTTTTAACCATACCAGTACTCTCTGCTCCAAAAAGGACAAAAATAGAAATCTTTGGAAACCTATGCCCTGTCTCGCTGGTACAGCACAGGTGTGCAGCATGGAATACCGTCAAATTGCTTCAACCAGCACAGTGGTGTAGTAGTAGAGCTTGGACTCGTGTGTGAGAGGCCACGGGTTCAAATCTCAGTCAGATTGCTTCTGGTCAGAAAGGATCATCTGAATGCTGAATGATCTGTTCCTTGAGTTTTCCAGAACGGTTGCTTTAATACCGCATGGATCAGCTTGTCACACTTTGCTGTGGTATAGTTGATTCATTCCCACCTTTCCCTTTTCCATCTCAACTTTTAAGGAGTGCTAAACCCTGCAATCTTCCAGACTCCTCCTTTCATTCATTCCTAGGATTTATAGCGCTTTTTCCACTTTGATAGATCCCTCAAAGCACTTTACAAATTGAAGGCCTTGAAGAGAAATTTTTTCAGGGAGGCCTATAATCGGTAGGATTTGTACTGAGATCGGTAGTACCTGTCGTCCATAACTACATATCGGTAGTGCCTGTCATCCATAACTACCTGTCGGTAGTGCCTGTCATCCATAACTACCTGTTGGTAGTACCTGTCGTCCATAACTACCGTGTGATTGGCTATAATGCAGCCAATGAAAAATCTAAAATGAGTGGATTGGTTGCATACATTCAACAAAAGAGCATTCAAATAATTGTTCATTGGCTGCTTTTTGGACAACCATGTAATTATGGACGACAGGTGCTATCAAGAATATATAAGTACCAAGAATGTACAACTTAGTAATCAATCAAACGGATGGGCATTAAGTTACTTTTTCTGATAATAGAGGGCGTACGGTAATTATACGCCTTCTACTTAAATAACCAATGTTTAGATTTAACGGTTGTTGACTGAATTGTATTATTTAGAATATCGGCAATATTCTTATGTAAAGTTACAGACATATTACTGGCGTACAAAATATTTTTGACTTTGGTGAAACCATGGATATGTTGTTTAGGTCAGAGTACCCGACCCTGAGATCAAGTACGATATCAATTTGTCGAAAATATGGTCCATTCAAAACTACTCTGTAGCTCGGTTATTTCTGAGTGCATATAACTGCGGGAGGTGTCATTTTGTTCGTAATGATCTTCTCTACACAATAATCCTTCACAAATTAAGATCTCTTCGGTTACAGGTTCACCAAAGGCAAATTAGTAAACTCACTTTTGGCACATATTTTGAGTTGTACATTCTAGGTACTTATATATTCTTGGTGCTATGGATCTAAGTATCATGCGGGAGAGATCAAGGACGAGTCTAGTCTGATGACCACTCAAAGTGCTTTACAAATCGAAAGGAATCCGGTCTGATGACCGCTCAAAGCATTTTACAAATTGAAAACCAATCTGATCTGATAGACGGTTCAAAGCGCTTTACAAATAAAAAACCAATCTAGTCTGACAGACCACTGAAAGCGCTTTACAAATCGAAAATCAACCCAGTCTGATGACCACTCAAAGAACTTTACATATCAAAAACCAATCTGATCTGATAAACTGCTCAAAGTGCTTTACAAATCGAAAACCAGTCTAGTCTGACAGACCACTCAAAGCGCTTTACAAATTGATAACCAATCAAGTCTGATAGAGCCACTCAAAGCGCTTTGCAAATGAAAAGGATGCCATCCCCTTGTCACCCTTGGGCGCTGTGGTGACACTATACATATTCCTCAGGCATGAAAATCTTCCGGTTTTTGCCGGAACTTGAACTTCGGCTTGCGAATCTAAAAAAAAAGGGTCCTGAGATTGATGCAAATCTGCAATAAAAATGGGGGGGGGGATTTCCCTCACCCATGTCACCGCCTTCGGCCGACGTGCCGGTTTCCAAATTTGTCAGCATTTTCATGCCTGATTCCTAGCCCATGCTTTGATTCCTGTCCAAACCTGGGGTTTGCCAGCTTCACCCCGGGGATATTGCAGTTCCCATATATCCAAATGCTGTAACAGGAGTGGTGTTATTCTACTTTCCACACTTGATTTTGATGTTTTTGAGTACTGCAGCTGTTGATTCACTTTTCAAAATCACTAAAACATCGATTGCGTGAACTCACAAAATAAATGCATTTTGCCTTCTTCAGCTGTTCGTTTCACAGTTTCTAATGCTGTTATTTCATAAATAAAGCTCGAAAAGCACATATAATTTCAATGACAACATTACAAGAGATAGGTTTGAGAAATAATCTCATACTGAACTAGGCCTACTGGTATTAGTGGTAAACCCCAAAATAGTTACGTGCATTGAAGCCCATTTGGTGAATGTGCAACTTCTGACTGTTGATTCAATTTGGTCTTGAATTTTCAGGATCATTCGTTTGACAAATTTTTTCCTTGTGCAAAATGCAAAAAGGGGCTGTTCATTTTTGTCAGTTGAGGAATCTGAGTTGTGATCCTTGAGAAAATGAAGAAAGCTATGAAGCTGCAAATTGCAGTGATTATTCTGCACAGCACAACAAATAATCCCTGCAGCTTGCAAGTGCATAGCTTTTTCCGTTTTCCCAAGCATCACAACTCAGATTACTCAAGTGACAAAACAAAACAGCCCCTTTAAAAAAGGGAGGAGAAGTTTTGGGGTTTAGTGATTTTCACTTTCAGTATTTGTATATTCCATCACAACCAGTATTCTTGTGGCGACATCTTTGTGTACGTACATTGCCGTGTCTGTCGGTCAACATGAGACCACAAGTATCCCATTGCATTGTATAGAAGAATCAAGTAACTTACTGCAAACTTAACCGCATAGTACTAGTCTATTAATTATTTGTAACACAGTGACAGTGTGCACTTTGTGTTGTTAGTCCTAACCGGTTTCCACAACCAGAAACGGTGCAGCATATTTGCTTAAATTTGATTTGCTGAAGTTATTTTGCTCATGAATTTTTTGCTGAAAATTATTTTGCTGTTGAATTTTTCTGAACATATATTTGCTGTTGAATTTTCTGTTGAACCAATTTTTGTCATTGATATCCAAAATATTCTTTTGTGAGGCAATGGGTCATATGAATAAAGATTAGTAAATGCTTGTACTTGAATTCTGTGGCAATGCTGTGCAAATCTGAAGTAAATGCATTTGCTAGTCTTTATTCATATGACCCAATGGGTGGTATTCATAAAAGTAAGCAAATGCTTTTACTTAAGATTTGCAGAGTGCGGTCCAATGTAAATGTACTACAATACTTGAAGTTAAAGCATTTGCTAACTTATGAATACCAGCCAATGTGCTAAATGTGGGGATTCAGCTGGTTCGCTGCAGAGTGCTGCCATCTGCCTTTCAAAACATGAACCAAAGGTATTGTGCACAATATAGCCAGGGGACTCTCAAATTTGTGTGCAGCCCATTTGGAAGTCCAGGATGACATTGGGGGGGAGGGGGAGGAGAAGATGATATGTGTCTTCTTACTCTCAGCAAGAGGGCAGATCGAGGGGTATTGTCAAACCATGGAACGTCTGTCTGGCCTAATATTTCTGCCCATCTTGACTAATCAAGGCCTCCGGTCACTCCGCCCTTCGAACTACGCTCCCTTCACCCTTGACGACCACCGTTTGTCATCCTGCTCGCAGACAGGTCGTTCCATGGACCGCACACCCCCCCCACCACTGTCAATGATAAATGCGTGTAATCCAATGTTTTGTGAATAAAACATGCATTAACGTATTAGATTATTCTTCATTTTGAGATTTTCATCGATCCAAACCTCACAAAATGTTCCTATCTTCGTCATAAACCGCGCTTTCAGTAACGTTTGGCTGCTTCAGCCGCCACGCTCATGGGCGGCAAATGCGAGCGATAAATGCTACGGTGGTCGGCAAGGGTGGATGGAGCGATAGTAGGAGTGACAGGAAGCCTTGGTTGGGCAAGATGATTTCTGCCAAATGTCTGAGAACGCGTTACAAGCCATTGCTACCTATCAGAGCCCTCAGGCTGAGGGCTATTTAGTCATTTGCATGAAATTCTTCTGTCGTTAGTTTATTTTTTCTTTAGTTGCAGCATTCTGTCATTCATTTGTTGCTTCTCTCGTTCACCACAGGTGACGCCACTGGCGCGAAAGAAGTTTGCCGACTCGCTGTTGCTTCAGTTCATGCATGTATGTAGTCAATTTCCTGACTCGAAGCAGGAGGGTGTATGGAGGGAGGGTTCCATCCAAAGGGGGGATGGGGGATGAGTGCCCTCTATCCCCCTCAAATTTGCAGAGTAGTGCTTCTGAATAAAGCTGCTTTTCCATGAGGCGGGTGCGGATGTGGACGAAGTGGATTGATAGAAAGTTTTATTAAACAAAAGCACATGCACAAATGTAACTCCAGGGCTTAAGCAAAGCATTATTAGCCCTGCAAAAGTAACAATATAGTAAGCTATACATGGCTTCTAGGGGAGGCAAAAGGTATCTTTAACGAGAATGATACGCAGTGGCGGGCGTTGTGTTCCCATGAAACAGATGGAGTTTTTGTGTGGGTTTGGGTCTTTGGTCGGTGGAGCCTGTTTCAACTTCCATCACTTCTTCATTACCAGGGGAATTCCCAGAAATTGATGACTCAATTGACCGTTCTCAAATTGACATAAACGCACTTCCGCCGAAATCTCAACCACAACCTCGGTCTAAAACTGAATGACTTGACATGGATAACCTCACAACTTGCTCAGCTAACAGCCTACGACGACAGACGAATGACACCGCATCACGACTATAGCTCAACAGGTGAGCTAAAATGGAACTGGTTATAGGCTTGGCTTAATCCCTGTCTCAAAGGCCTGACTCTCTTGCAGACCCAGATCAGAAATCCACCTAGTGGAGGATCATGATAACAATCTTATCTCTGGGAAAGAACCAACGGATATCTCTGGGAAAGAACCAACGGATATCTCTGGGAAAGAACCAACAGATATCTCTGGGGAAAGAACCAAT
>NMRB01001138.1:7871-34264 GCA_002633025.1 Notospermus geniculatus | reverse complement strand
TCAGCCTATAGTGTAGTACATTTTGATTTGTACATGTATAATATCACTTCCTGAAAATTGTATGAATTTGAAATGTCCTGCCATTGATATTTTCCTGTTCTTTTTCTTCAGTTTGTGTGTGCACAGTTGTACTGTTCCTTTCCTTAGTTTCAGGTGCACAGTGGTTTGGGTGTTCACATGTGTGCACAGTGGTTTGGGTGTTCACATGTGTCCACTGTGGTGTGGGTGTTCACATATGTGCACATTGGTTTGGGTGTTCACTTCTGTGGCAGTGCATGTGTTGTTCATCGTACTAAAATTTGAGAAGAGTTTGTTTGTTTGTTCCCGATTTTCTCTGAGACTGACGAACAGATCACCCCCAAACTTACGAAGCCCGAATTTTTATATGACTTATAGTTTTCGAAATATTAATATATTAACAAAAATAGCAATGCTGTTTAGGCCTTTTGATGTCATGACGTCACTGAGATTGCCATCGCGTCATCCGTGACATCGGCAACGTCATGTGCGACGGAACGACGTCATTACGCCACTCGGTACGGGTATGACGTCATTACGACATCCCCCAAGCACTTGCATTAATTTAGCAGTAGTTCCCCCTAACGGGTATTGCCTAGTTTCAAATAATTTTAATATCTTCTAAAACGGGTGGGAGACTGAAAATGGAGACTCGCAGAATATGAATATTACTCGTTACGGGTTTTCGGTCCCCGTCGGACCCACTCGTCATGTGACAGAGAGGGCAGCTCTTGTGCAGGACCTGAGCAATTCCTACGCTATGTTTGCCGATAAGTTTGTGTTGCCAAACAAAACATTCCTCAAACAAAATCTGTTTTTGTGCAGGTGTCCAAAAGCCTTTAGCGCAAACTGTGATAAACGCAAGTTCTCGTATGAGTTTTGTCAAGAATATTGGTTTTATAAATAGCCTTTGCAAACTTTTCACATTGTGAAGAATGCGAGCTCTTGGCCACCTCGAGCTAAATTGCCTCTTTTAGATATTTGAATGTAGAATTTCATAATTACACGCCTCCGAGACATAAGTGTGTCACCCAACACCAAAGGTTTCCATTTGATTTCGTACGATAATTGCGGCAGAAAATACGCTGGGGTGTAGTCGTCAACATAGAAAGAGTTCTTATTGGTTTTGCTGACAAGGCCTAAGGGGCGGGCCGATGTCAATAGGCCAAATGGAGCAAGGACTTGGAGTGCCAAAAACTGTTAGTAATGAGGAACCCGCAGAACTACGCCACGATGTGGCGCTGTCAGTGTAAGACCCGGAAGTCCTATTTTGTAACAGTATTTCCATTTACTTCTTGTCCCAAAATAAACCACTCTCTTTGGTTCAATTTTGATTAAATTACACCGTCCTGTTTCATGTTCAAAGTTCTTCATATATCACTTCTTTGTTTCGTCAGAAATGCCACAGGATGCCAATACTGACAACATCTTTTGGGGAACTTTCCACGGAAAATTGTGTAGAAAAATGTACACATGCTTTGACGACGTGACGTCAACAGCGAAAAAAGTGACGTCAGTACGTCATTCGGGTCTTATACTGACTGCGCCATCTGCAGTCATGCGGGTTCCCCATTGGGCTGGCAAATGGTGCGGTGGAAATATCATTGCCTATCACCTCTGAGGATCTGGGTTCAATCCCCATTTGTGAGGCGGTCTAGGAAAACCTTGTCGGATATCATGTTTGTGAAAAGTATTAATGGCCTTGGTGAACCCGCAGTTCATGTTTTAAATGCCAGAAATGACTGCCTTTAATTATCCTACCTACACCGTTCTGAGACCAGTGACTCAGTGTGTGCCTGGGCGTGGAAGGTTTCAGACAGTTGCATTAGATTTACGTCAGAAAATATGGTAATACAAGAGTCCATTTTAATTTAAGCCCCTTTCACACCGGACCTGCGTAGAGTTGCGTTGTGCGGCGAACCGAGTATGCTGAGATTAGGCTGCGTACTCATGAAATAAATGTAGCTACGCGCAGTATCGGCGTAGTCCCTGAACCCACACTAAGCAAAAGTATGCTACTACGCCCTTCCATACGTAACATTACGCCAGCCTCAAAGGATTTTTCGTCAGACTGTCGTAGGGTAGTGTACTATTGCGTAGGCATGGCGTACAGTAGCGTAGTGTTGCGTAGACTTGCGTAAATCTGCGTAACTTCTGCGTCCAGTGCTCTACGCCGAAAGTACGTGAAAAAATTAAACATAATTTGTTGCATCCATCTCACGTATCCCTTGGCGTCCCTCGGCGTATGGCCACGTAGGCCAGTGTAAGCTCAGCGTAGTCGGTACGCCGCACTACGTAACTCTACATAGGCCCAGTGTGAAAGGGGTATTAGATTGAATAAATACCAAACTTTGTTGAAACCAGTCAAGTAGTCAGCGTTCCAGAATAGTGTGGACAGTTACTTTTGAAATGGGCTGCAGCTGGTATCAGAGCTTGCCTTATAATCGGAATTGAACTAGCACCTTGTAAAAATCTTGATTGTTCTCATGGTCTGGCTTGGTTATATTGTTCCTCTGTCTGATTCTAAATAGATTTCGCAGAAGTTTTAGTCGGTATTTCTTGCGTAAACATCGCTTGCACAAAGATTTTTAAAAATTCAGCAAAAAGACGATAAATATCTCGAGCCAAGAAGGATAAACATAACCAGACATGCCAAAGGTTGACGTGGCATATTTACAGTGGGACCTCCCTCAGCAGACACCTCTGCCTGGAGGACGCCTCTCTACTAGTGGACACCAATGTTCATCCCAAAGCAGCTGTTTCTATGTTTTAATCTTCTTCAGGGTACCTCTCAGTTAAGGACTAATATCGACTTTAAAATATTTGAAGAAAGGTTGTTCATATCAATAGTTTGGTTCCTTAACCCACCGCTAGGGCTAAAAGGGTTCGGTATCGGCCTCGTTTGACCTTGACCTCACACACAAAATTCTGTGTGTCTGACGTCACAGAGGATAGACTGGTTCGCAATCCCAAAATAGCTCACGGTATGTTGGAACCAGGAACCAGTCTATCCTCTGTGACGTCAGTACACAGCTTTTCGTGTGTGAGGTCAAGGTCAAATGAGGCCGATACTGAACTCTTCTGCGCCTAGCGGTGAGTTCGGGAACCAAACTATCATATCAATAGACGATATCACTCCAAAAGAGTGCAGCACCTGACGGGGTAGCGTGCATGACGTCCCGCACGTCATTTCATGATGTCTGGACGTGAGATTAAAAAAAATCAAATTATTTCATGACATCATGATTGCTGAAACAACCGGATTTTTTTTCGAGTCGCGTCGTGGCATTCAGAAATGACGTGCAGGATGTCATGCACGCTGCCCCATCAGGTGCTGCACTCTTTTGGAGTGTTAGAGTCATCTGAAGAATGTTTCTTCAGATTCTTTCTAAAGCCGCTCTCACACGTGTGACAATTTGCGCGCAAACAATCGCAGAAATTATCGCAGATTTGTTGCAGACGTATCACAGAATTGTCGTAAACAACGATAATCAGCGTTTTTTTGCATTCACTTGCGGTTGTTTGCGACAATCTGCGATTATAGCTGCGACAGTCTTGCGACAATACGGATTTCCTGTCTGCAGCCTCTTCCGTCGACACCGATAATTTGGGGTTATAAACGATTTTTTGCAACATTGTGCGATATTTTGCGACAATCTGCGGTTGCTTTGCGATAAGTTGCGACAAGGTTAAATTTTTTGAACATTTCCAAAATTTCACGATTATACGCGATTGCCTGCAATATTATCGCAAGGTCTGTGATAGTTTGCGTTAATTTGCGACAGTACACCTGCGATTGTCTATCCCAACTAAACGCAGGCCAACTGTCGCACGTGTCAGAGTGGCTTAACTTATCTTCAAGGCTTCCAGAAAACTTCAAAAGAAGAAACTGTCTGCTCAGTCTGGGGGCAGATCGAGTTAGAGAGGTTTCACGGTATTCCCGATTTATTTACCTTCGTGCAATAAAGAAAATTGAAAGAGTTTGTTAAAAACCTCAGTCAACATTGACTGTGTTCGTGTTCCTGTTAGGAGGTTTCTGCTTGACTGGAGCTCTTTTAGGGAATAAGGCCGCGAAACAGATATTTCATTTGACTTGTTCAGTTCTCGTGTTTGGCGCAAAACTTGGATTATCTCGCAATGAAATCCCCACGGATCGCCACAATGACAGAACAGGCGACACTTTCCTCCATTGTCCCATCTTTTGTTTGTTTTAGATGTCATACCCCATGTTGAGTGCCCCCTATTGTCTACCTGTGGCATTGTTGGACGTATATTGAGTTTTAAATCATTGATAATGTTAAAACTCTCATATTTGAGCTACGATATTCATATTGACAATACTTGGCCTGTGGATTGCTCAGGATTTATCCCGTGTTGAGTTTATTTGTTTACGTTTATAAATATTCAAACCAGTTTATTTAATATTCAATCATAGCCAAATATATCTACGGATTCCATGCCTTCATCTGGATGACTGCTCCGTCTGCATACAAGAGTTCTTTGTTGTCGGGTCTGAAGGAACGTGTGTTTTCGGTTCTGTGGTAAATTTATGGAATAGCATTAGAAAGGACCGGTACTTGGATCTGGAGTTGTTCATTGTGTAGGCCTATAGAGTAGTGCTGGATCAAACTTCATGGACTTTAAGCCTAGCGTACATCACACTTGCAACTGGAGACAACTAGTCGCCACTGAGCTACTGGCGACTGGGAGGATCTAGCTGGAACTGGAGGCGACTGATCAGTCGCCAGAAACGGTCGATGTACGCACCCTTGCGACTCGCTGGAACTGAGATTTTGCCAGTCGCCGTGAGTTGCACATGTTCAACTTTCCAGCAACTAGTTGTACCCAGTTTTGTTCAGTCGCTGTGATGTACGTGGGCTTGCGACTGATCAGTGCCAGTTTTCTAAATGAAACCTAGTCTCGTCGAGTCTCAACGCCCCGGATGTTACCTGAATTGCCGCCAGTCGCAGGTGCGATGTACACGGTCATGACATGACGACTGTGAATACTCCCAGTTTTACTGAGTTGCTGAATTTGTGATGTGCGTGCCGTGCGTACATCACCAACGACTGATTGGATGAGTTGCTTCCTGTCGCAACAGTGGAATCCAGCAGTACTTGGATCTAGAGTCTAAAGGCGGTGACAGACTGGCGCGTAAGCAATGTGTCAGGAAAGCGTTCAACCAATCAGGGAGGCGGTAACACGGACCGAAACACCTACTGAAGAATCTGATTGGCGGAACGCCTGCAGGACGCGCTGCGTACATGCCTGTCTGTCACCTCCTTTACACTGTGTAGGCCTTTTGAGTGGTGCTGGATCAAACTTCATTGAGTTTAGGTTCTACCCCACATAAGAGTTTTCTTGTGCAAGTTGTCTCTCAGTGGATAATTGACCATTGTTAGTTTTCGCAGACTGTACACTCTCTGCAGATATGTGGGAAATACAATGAATTGAGCTTGCTCGACCATGAAAAAACTGTCTGAGCCTTCATATAATGAAGTCTGCTTGGAAGGAAATCAACAACGCAAACATGTGGGCACAGTCATGGTTAACAGCAAATCCCCAATAAACTTTATTCTTTGGGACAACACCAGTGGTTTTGGTCATGTTGGTTCAGTTCAGAAGAGAGTTGTGAGCCAACTGGCTGTCATGTCATGTGGTCTGAGGCAAGAAGATCTTGATTTCGGCGTTACAGCAAAATTTTCAAAAATGGATTACCGTACACTTGCAATTTATAGCTACTAGCTTCGTGGTTTCAAAAGTGCGTATGTGGCAGTTGATTCATTTGATGATAAAGATGAATTACCTGAAGACTGTGCGATAAATATTATAAACAAACGGAAATACCACCGTCTAAAAAGCAATGATGGCGATGTTTTCAAGTACCGGTAATTTGGTTTTGACAGTTTCGTACAACATGGAATGTGACACATAAAATTGCTGTTTGGTGTGGATAGAATTCTAGTAGCACTGTGTCTATCTAAAACGTTACTTCTCGTGAGTTCTGGAATGGATCCTGGTTTCTGACATTTGTGCCTGGCGGACTCTCATTTTCGGACTCATCTGATGATCTGTCTCAACCGGTGTGTTTTCAGCCCTCTACCTCCATGTTCAAGGACACCCAATTCACATTTCCACTAACATAACGACTCTGAAGTGTGTTTTGTTTCAAATTGGCCAGCGTATCTGAACAATATACCGGTACTAGAATTACCTGTTCACATTTAATGTAGCACGAGTTCATTTGCTAAAATGACGTGCTACCATCTCCCGTCACCCCCACCAAGATTTTTGATGCACAGGGAATGTCCTAATAAATCCCTATTTCAGGTAAGACCCTTTGGGTTCTTTTCATCTTTAAAGCCTCACAGTATTGAATTTTAGGGTATTTTCAAAGTGTTAGGAGACTGCAGGTAGAGGTCTCATAGTCTTATGAAGGTCCCCAAAATGCTTGCCTGATACATACTTCAAAGAATCAGGCCCTGGTTTTTATCACACGTCGAAAAAACTGCAGGCAGAGATCTAATGTATCCACATAGAGCATAGTACATTTTACACTACACTAACATCGGAGGACTACACTAACGTCTGAATTCAATACAGTGCGGCTTTAAGATTATACAGCTTCCCAACATCTTGCTCAGCAATAACTCCAGATCACATCACAATGGCTGATATTTATAAAAGCTAGCAAATGCTTTTACTTGAAGTTTTGTAGTACTGTACATTTACATGGGTAAAATTCCGTACCCTTAAATTTTTCCAGGGTACGGATCCGTACCCTCAAAAACGTTGGGTAACCATTTTTCCATGACATGCCGGACAAAACCAAACAACCGGCATGACCGGCACGGGGATTTTATGCTTCAAAATACGTCTAAAATGGCACCAAAGATCGTTTAAAACATTTTTTAAAATTTTTTACAAAAATTCAAAAAAAATTCAAAAAAAAATTTTTTTTCAAAAAATTTTTTCAACAAAAGTTTTTTTCAAAAAAAATTTTTTGGGTCCGTACCCTCATTTTTTTTTCTGGCGGAAACCCTGCTTGTTGATCATTCAGCGACATCCGACGGGTTTTCCTAGGTCACCTGACATTTTGAAACGTTTTAGTTGCAGATAAAGACTAATCACCGATCGAGTGAGTCTGCAGAGGGACCAAACATGTTCACCTTTTACGGTGTCAACTTATTTGAGACAGTCACAAAAGCTATGATAATTTTTCACCTCTGAGTTGTTTGTTGTGTCTCTCATTCTAGAAAAGCCTGGATGGGAAGAAGCCACGATTTCTCCCTGTGACGACGCTTGAGGATCAACAAGCGATTCGGTCTGTCGCTTTCCACCCAGAAGGAACCTACTACGCCATCGGGTCCAATTCCAAAATTCTTCGCATTTGTGCATTCCCAAATGTTGCGGAGCTGACGTAAGTTGGTTTAACCCCTTCATTCCTGCAGGGTCAATGGGCACAATTCCCCAGGACTTGCACCAGCTACTGGCTGGGCAGCAAATCTGGCTTTGACAGGAGAAGATTTAAATTAAAAGGCATGTCAGGGAAATTGTCCAAGGTCCATTTTCAGACCGGAAGTCGCACAAGTTTCGAATTTGGAACATGGTTGGATATGGTGGTAAGAAAGAAAAAACGGGTGTAGTTGAAACAATAGGATGACCTTGATCTTGGATAGCATTGGTCACCCACCCACGTAATGAGGCGCTTGCTTACCTCCCAGCTGTGAGGCCAATGCACCAACAAGTAGGCCATGAAGGAAATCCTCCATGTCCGATGGTTAAAGCGAGTCGAAAGCGAAAAAATTTGATTTAGAAGTAGAATTTGAAAGGGGACGAATTTTCAGGAAAAAATGTAAACAAACTTCTCCAGAATGTCAACAAAGAAATTTTCGTGCATTTTGATTGGCTGAATTTTGTGTTTACAAACACCAGCCAAATGTAAACAAAATCTGCTATCGATTCGCTTTAAGACGTGCCATGTGCCATAATTGTAGCTTCAAGGGGGTTCTCTCCAGGGAGGACCATTAGCCACTGGAATTGGTTTTAATCGTTGGCATGACCAGGCGGTCATTCATCACGTTACTATGTACGGAATGTGAAACTACGGTCAAAAAGTGAAAAAGTCAATCACATTTTACCGGTCAAAATTAAGGCACTGCTCCACGCGACAGTTTTCTATCGAAAGTTTGCTGTCAGATAGTCAGTTATTGCTGTCAGACAGTCACTAGCTGAACAACTTCCATGGGATAGTCTTTGGACAGTTACTATTTGACAGCAAACTTTCGACAGAAAACCGTCACNAGTGCTCAAATTTGTTACTTACCGTACCTCCCTCTAGATGACCTTTACATGCACGTCAAATTTTGGCCTGATTTGACATCAAACATGGCCACCAGGTGGTGTAACCCAAAAATCATCAACGTGCTGTAACTCAGGAACGCCTTAACCCAAAGCGCTCGAATGTGCTATGTGGCTCCCTGCAGATGACCTTTATGTGCATGTGATGTTTCAGCCCGATCGGACATCCAGTATGGCCGCCAGGTGGCGTAACCCCAAAATCATCAAAGTGCTGTAACTCAGGAACAACTTGACCCAAAGTGCTCCAATGTGCTATGTGGCCCCCTGCAGATGACCTTTATGTTCATGTGAAGTTCCAGCCTGATTGGCATAACCCAAAAATCATCAAAGTCCTACTTGGGAATGACTTGACCCAGATTGCTCATGATATGTACCTCCCTCTGTCATTAGACTGTTATGTCCAACCCGGTGAGCACATGGTCCATGGACCATTTCATTTTACACTGAAAAGTGTCATTTTATGGTCATTCCTCAAAAACAGTACAGTAAGTCAAAGTTAGGGTAGGCAGGTCTGTTATTGGCCTTCATCCTTTGATGCTGTTATTTTCAGAGACAACCATGTGACTGAAGAACCACAAGTGATGTTCAAACGTGGCAAACAGCATAAGGGGTCCATCTATTGTTGTGCATGGAGTCCCATGGGCGATCTCATCGCAACCGGCTCCAACGACAAGACCATTAAAATGTTGAGGTTCAACAATGATAACTTTGCAACTGTAGGTGAGTGTTGGAAGACATGGATCTGCCTGTGAAATCCATCAGCATGCGTAGTTAAGGCCTGTCTCCACTTGGCCCACGAGTCCCCGCGAACCACCGTGAGTGTCACCGCGAGTATACTCGCAGTGACTCGGGTGGTGTTCGGCGGTGATTCGCGGGCCAGGTGGAGACACTGCACCGTGAATGACCGCGAATGGATATGCCCGCGAACACCCCGCGAGTGTTCCCGGGCATTCGCGGGCATTCGCTATGTGGCCCCTGCAGATGACCTTCATGTGCATGTGAAGTTCCGGCCCAATCGGACGTCCAATATGGCCGCCAGGTGGCATAAACCCCAAAATCATCAAAGTCCTACTTGGGAATGACTTGACCCAGATTGCTCATAACTGATATGTACCTCCCTCTGTCATTAGACTATTATGTCCAACCCGGTGAGCACATGGTCCATGGACCATTTCATGCCAAATGATATTGTCTGTTGCAGCGTCGGAGATGGAATTCACTCATCATGACGGCACGGTGCGTGATCTTGTGTTCATGCAAGATTCGAGTAACCGGTCATCGTTGATGATCAGCGGAGGTGCGGGTGATTGTAAAATATACATCACGGACTGCGAGACTGGCACGCCGATACGGGTCGTGTCGGGACATTCAGGTACGTGAAGTGAAGTAATGGATTGAAAACCTCAAAAAATATTCTGAATACTTATGCTCAGTTCACACGATCCAATTTTTCTGTCAAACTTTCTGATCAAACTTTTTTGGTCAAATTTTTCCATTCGACCCGCTCAATCCACACGGTGGATTTTTATATCAGTCTTTCCGAATTTTGAGTCAAGGAGAGGCGCAGTATAGATGACATAACCATACAAAATAGTCAGAATGCCGTGAAAATGACATCTATAGCTATTCATAACAAAAGGCCTGGTCACCGTGAACAAGCTGTTAATCTGGCAATAAAAATATTTCCCCGTGCCACACGGTACGATTTGTAATTATTTGGTCAAATCGTAGGAGAAAAATAGGATGGGCTCTATCCAAAACGATTTTGGATTTCGAAATTTGGTTCGTCAAATTTGTGAATTTTCCCTTCGGTGCTCCTCAAGTTACTGCCAGTTTTTGTTCTGCGTTTTCTTCACTCATTTGGTTGGTGCATAAAGCAAGCATCAATGTCGGAGCAGATTCTACATTAACCACTTAAATATCGGTATAACCATATTTTTGGTATAACAATAAGACAATAAAACGAATGATGCAAATCATGCCCATTCGATGATTTCATTCCGTTTCGTTTCGTTCCGGATTTTATCACTAACCGATCTCATCCTGACCAGTGACACCCGAGTCCAGTCTCTGCTTCTCCCCCTATTCCAGGCAGAAACCTCCATTTCATATTGACCCTCTTTTCCAGGTCATATCTACTCCCTGCATACGTGGGGTGGCTGTATGTTTGTCAGCGGATCTCAGGATAAGACGGCGAGATTCTGGGATCTTAGAGCATCGGCTGCTATCAGCGTTGTACAAAGTCCTAGTCCTGGTAAGTTTGCACGAAAAAACATACCCATATCCTTTTCACAATGAGAATCTTCCTTGGGAATGAGTGCATTAGCACCTACGGCCATGGGAAAAATTATTGAACCACCTCTGGTTTACTTACTCTCTTTCCATTAAAATACAGTGCTCCCTCGCTCTTATGAACCTCAATTCTACGAACTCCTGGATATTACGAACCCAACATCTGGCTCCCAAAATTTCATGACGTGGATGTAATTTTGCCTGTTCGGTCAGCCATTTGGCCCAATTCCTGCCCATGATCAATTACGATGTGTACAATACAAACCAAAATCCAAGCTTGGGTTTGATTAGTGTACAATACAAACCAAAATATCCAAGCTTGGGTTTGATAAATGCATGTTTGAACTTTTAATCAGGCAAATATTCAATAAAGTTAGTCTTGTAAACGAAGTGTATGCCTTAGGCCTACTCGGCGTGGTCATCATGCCCCCACGGACGAATCCTCGCAGCGACGCTATTACGAACTCCTCATTAGTACGAACGTAACCCTTGGACCCCGAAGGGTTCGTAATAGCAAGGGAGGACTGTATGTGCAGCGACCCATCAAGTAATCTGCTAGCATCAGGACAGTGGCCATGAGTTTTCACCCCAACAACTCCCTATTTGCACCCCTCAATCATAATTTTTGAATCCTTCCAGGTAGTGCATTTGCGTCTGTGTGCGTTGACCCATCGGGTCGTCTGCTAGCATCTGGGCAGGAAGACTCCTCATGTATGTTGTACGATATACGAGGCGGCCGCGTCGTCCAGGCGTACAAACCTCACACCAGCGACATCAGATCGGCACGGTTTTCTCCCAACGCCTACTACCTGTTGACGGGATCTTACGATCAGAACATCTCACTAACTGATCTACATGGTAAGATAATAGCATCAGGATTTTGTCTAAGCCCGGTGGTCGAGTGGTTAGCGCGCTTGACTACCAACTGTGCACTGGGTCGGCGCGGGTTCGACTCCGGGCGAAGGCATGTACAAGAAATTGTGACACAGAAATTGTGTAATATTGATTGAGGGTCCGTCGGATGGGACTTAAAGCCGTGGTCCCTTGTACCTGAGTGTCTATGCCAGGGCAAGTAAAAGACCCCACACAGGTGGACTGTAGCCTGTCGTGGACTCCATACCTCCGGCAAAAACCCAACAGGATTACGAGGCCGGTAATGATATAATAAAAATAATGTTTTCACTGACAAGGCCAATTTTTGCGAAAAAAAATGTAAAAAGTTTGAAAGGCACCTGAAAGCTTTTACATACGTAGAGAGTTGAACCTCTCAATTCGGAACTCCCATGAGACTACAAGATTACAGAGGTGGAAATGAATACAAACGACCAATTCAGGACTGGATTTCGATGTCCTGTGCAAAAATGTGTCATCCTGGCAGCGGTGTGCGCAAAGGGAGGTTCCACTGTACATTGAAAAGCTTCGGTGCTGATTCCAGATAGAGTGGGACAGTGCGGAGTGACAAAAAGTGCTGAAGGTTTTCATCACGAGGTTTTACACTTGAAAACAGCGTCACGAGTGACGTCATGACGCTGTTTTCAAGTGTAATTGCATTATTACTTGCATTATGATGTGAGTCACGCAGTGTACTGCTTTAGCAAGACTTCGCATCCAGATGAACCAAGCAAAAATGTCCGGCACAGAAATCGTTAAAATTTGACGTTTCCTTATATCAGAATGCAAGTTGTCTATTATATCATCGTTTCATTTCCAGGTGATCTAATGCAACCTCTACCCAAGGTCGTTGTCGCAGAGCATCAAGACAAAGTGATACAATGTCGTTGGCATCCTCATCAGCTCGCCTTCGTTAGTACGAGCGCCGATAAAACAGCGACGTGCTGGGCTTTGCCTGTGGTCTGAGAGGGTAAGTGTATCCAGGGCTTCCACTAAATTATTTTTGAAGGGGGAGTACCCCTTTCCAACTTTTTTGGGGGGATTTTCATTTTTTCAGTGGGGATACAAAAACCACCAGTGACACTGAAGGTGCAGGATAGGCCATAACAGTGTAGTGAGACCTCAACAAAACTGTGTAGTGAGACCTGGAAAGATTCTAACGTCGCGCCTGCTTTGCAAATAGTGGCCATGTGAGATGTCCATCATGACTGTTTTCATTGCTGTTAGGCCTAATTGGTGTTTTGAGTCATCAGTGGGAGTGTCAATGAGGCAGAAAGGAGGTGGGATCCCTGTGGTCTAAAAAATGGAAACTAGGCCTAGAAGATTTTGTAGTATTTCAAAAGAGATTTTGGTCTTTTTCTTCAGAAATACCGAATACTTGCCTGAAGTGGACCAGGTCAGATGATAAACAACAGCACGGTGCTAAGGGGAGTGAGCTGTATGCGAGATGGAAAATTCATTCTCGGGTTGAATCATGTGATATCCGTAATCTGTAAAACAGTACATTGTGATGTTAGGACTTCGACGCCAGGTGGTTCTTATGGGGCGTCAAGACAAAAAATGATCTGTGTGAGTTCTGTTGTGGTGCAGATGTTGTGTTGGATGTACTAGTCACTAATTGTAAAAAAGCTTATCATTCTATGTACTCCATGCAGGATCCATGTTATGATGTCGGATCCGTAATTGAACAAGCTAATTAATGGCAAAAGAGCTGGATATGTATCCATTTCGGATCCGTAATTGAACGGGCTAATTAATGGCAAAAAAAAGCTGGATATGTANTTCACAGTGCTGCTCTATCGACTATGATGTGACATGGATCTGGTGGGTAACTTTGAAAATCAAAGTATGGTTTGATATTCAGTGTAAACAACATAAAGTGTTCTACATTTTTACCCTGGTCCGTGTAAACGTGTAAGCTTACAGCTGTTTCATGATAACCAGACATTACTATAGCCAACATTCAAAACTCTTATATAAGTGTACATAATATGGTAATTTATTGATTCATTCCACACAACTCATCATTGCGGGGTTAGTGTCATAAGTGGAGGACTTTGTCTATCAGAGACTGCAGACTGATTCGAATCACATTGGTTTGCCGGCTGACTTATCACTTCGATATTCACTAAGTTAACTGTAGTGCGACGCCTCCATTAAAAAATAGTCATTAAACCATCGTCATCTGCTTGTCCAGTGGGCTGTTTTTTCGGTGTGAAATCAAACTCGCCATGTAGCAATTTGCGAGTTTTTGCCGGTGCCGGTGTTAAGCCTGCCGTACACGAGTGCAATTTTGTCTCCGAAGTTGCCTCCATAGGAGCTTTTTGTCTCAGCACGGTGAGTCAGCCGCCGCACACGATTGCAAATTTGCATCCTGTAGATGCGGCACAACATCGTTCAAATATGTTTGGTGTGCGTTAGAGGCAAAAAAATCCGTCTCCACATCTGCCTCCAGCCACCGCACGCAATGACATTTGTACATAGGAGGCAAAAATCTCCATAGGAGGCAAAATTGCACTCATGTGCGGCCCGATTTACTTTCTGTGCTGCCTCATGTGGGTGTTGAACCCATCTTTGGTATGCAGGCCTTTCCATTACCAGCAAATCACTTCACCCTCTAATTTATACCCCTATTTTGGGCACATAGAAAATTCGAAAATCAATTTACCGGTAGAGAATTGCACGGCACGTTGTGGAACTGATGGTCTCTGACCATTCACAAACAGTTCACTTCTACTGTATAATCCTAGACACAAATATGGATGTTAACATGGATTTCAGGCCAGTATTTGGGTATTTTGGGCACATTTTTCCCATGCAAATTTGGGCACAAACCAGATTTCACTACACCCTATAAGGTGTAGTGACAGTGCAATGGAAAGGCCTGGCATGAACAGGTCTGATTGTTAGCCAGGAATGCTGACCACTCAGCTGAAAAGGAAATCCACTATGGCCGACTGGTTGGACTCTGCAGTTAGTGGAGGTACACAACACGACTCGGAAGAAAAACCAGCGAGCGAGCGTGGCTGCCTGAGTTGCTACCCAATGGGGCTCAGTTCCGTGCTGGAAAAACAGAGTTGCTATGCAGTGGAGCTGGATTCTGTGCCAGAAAAACAACCCACACAAAATGACAAATGTGCAATTTATAATATTGTCATGATCCATTTATAAAACGTTGGAAATGTTCGTGTAATTGAAATACCGGTACCATATTCTCTCGTATGTATCACTCTTTGTGCGTATCTGTACATATCTGGTTATATAAGTTGTGAAAAATTCACGGGAATATAATAATCTGGTATTGTCTTGCAAGGAGGGTTATTTTCTACCTTCATATGGGGGGTGATAATTTGCTTGTTGTAAATGTGGTTTCTGTACTTCTAGTTCAAAACACGGAATTTTTTAGGGAAAGCTGTATGTTGCTGGTGGTGTGCGTTAAAATAATTCATCAAGTAGGCTATGCACTTCCATTAGTCCAGTAGCTGAGAGGGTTTTCGTAGAAAAATTTTGTCCCCTAAGTTACTCTTTATATTATTGAAGTCCACCACCTAGGGTGTCAGAAAATTTTGGTTAGACCTTTGGGAACCCGGCAATAACTGAGAAAATCATGATCATTTGTTGGGAGTTGGCGGCAAAACTGAGGCTCCGATTTTGGGGTAGGGGAAATGCAAATGGGGATATCTTGGTAGCCTGTAGGGGTAGAATGATGATTGACCCCTCAAAATATTTGTATTTACGAGCTCTTTCATTTCAGATGCCAATATTTAGGTTTTGCACATTAATTAGGTCACCAGAGGTCAAAAGGTCACAAATTTTCGGACCTGCCCAAAATCCAGACAAGACTCCTGTAACAGTCCACCAAGTGCAAATTATCACCTGAATATCAACTTTCTCAACTGGAAATTGTTAATTAGGCATCTCAACATCATTTTAACCCCACCTTATGCAATCATACCCAAATGTGAATGACTGACAGGAAACGAAAATGGGTGTTTCAAAAAATTTACATAAATCGAAGGTAAAAAATTCGAATACAAATAACTCAGCAACTACTAAAGCTATGGTAATAAATTTGGTGTCTTTCCTGGGGTTTTTGGGGTCAAGGAATCATTTAAGACCATTTTCAATGTCGGTAGTATATTATGTAACTGTAAATCCAAGATGGCCGCCGTTATATGTAATCAGTCATAACTTCCTTCATATTTACCATACGCTGAAAATTTTGGTGTCTAGACATAAGTTTGTGGGGTCAAGGAATCCAATAAGACCATTTCCAATGTTGGTAATAAATTATATAACTGTAAATCCAATATGGCGTCCAAGATGGCTGCCGTTACATGAAATCATTCGTAACTTCTTTGATATTCACCATACAATGATTATTTTGGTGTCTCGACAAAGGTTTTGGGGTTCGAGGCATCCATTACGAGCATTTGCCATGTCAGTAATAGATTAAATACGCCTCTGACAATCAAAGATGGCGTCCAAGATGGCCGCTATTACATGAAACTGGTCATAACTTCCTTCATATTGAACATCGGCTGATAATTTTGGTGTCTAGACATAGGTTTTGTGGGTCAAGGAATCCATTGAAACGAAATAGAAGGTTGATTAGTCATTATTCAGCTCACAGGTTGTGACATAGTGTAGAATATGAAATAGAAATCGGGTTTCTAAGGTGAAAGACATTGCTTCCTACCAGATTCGAGCCCACGGACCCTCGCATGAGGCATCAATCGCCAGAACTAAGGTGCCGCACGCCTTAACCACTAGGCCAAAGTGTAATGTAGTCAATTCTATTTGCCTGTTTCTAGCCACACTCCCTGCCTGGTCATGAGAAATATTCCTTTCATTCTAATTGTAGGCAATAGGCCTACTAGTTCTCCCTTTGAACACAGTCAGTTCTTTGAACACAGTTAAAGAAACAAGTTTGCTCTTTTCTGGCAGCATCCTGTACCATAACAAGCACAAAATATCGTGCAGTTCAGTTTATTACTAGTGCAGCTGCAAGCGCGAGTACTGCATGGGGCGGCGCTCTTGCACCAACATTTCACGAGGCGCAGTAGAGAAACATGCTTGCTTTGTTGACGAAATTCTGCCAGTCCACGCACTTACAGATTGCGATGCCGTGGCATACTGCTATGGGATGCAGTGTGCTAGTTGTCACCCCTGTCACATTGTGGATGCTGCAATAGAGTATGTTTATAGCACAAGCCACTCGGTTTGTGTCAGCTTGCTATGGACAAAGCTCAACTAATTGAATGTCAGAAAACAGGATGGAAGGTATGGAAATCGAGAACAGGAAAGACGACCTCATACCTCCCAAACATGTAGGGCCGTATTAACGAAGCGCGATTAGGTCAACACGCGTGTAAATTCATAGTCATTCAGGTTAAGGGCCTAGAAAACCATTGTGTTGCTACCTTGTACGCTGATTGATCGGCAATGTTTACCCGTAGGATAGTCACCAGGGGTTAACTTTCCATTGTCTAACTGCAGGAGGACAAAAGAAAAATTTGAACAACCTAAATGCCTTGTTTAGAGTCATTCAGCTCTTTTCTTCAATCCTCCTGCACGTAAACGCAGGAATGTTAACCGCGTGTGGTTATCCTGTGGGTAAACGCTGCCGATCAAGCAGCGTACAAGGTAGCAACACAATGGTTTTCTAGATCCTTAACCTGAATAACTATGAATTTACACGCGTGTTGGCCTAATCGCGCTTCGTAAATACGGCCCGTAGTCTTTCTCCAACCAATCAGCCATTTGTGGAGAATTATAAAAGGGCCCATCACCAAGCCACTGTGTAGCGTTTATTGGACATGTTGGAAGAAAACAATCCACCAGAAATGGATCCAGATTTCTTTGGCTGGACAAACATGACAAAGGACCCAAAGCTAAAAACGCTCAAGTCAACATATCGCCCGGAGAATACAGAAATCGTTCCTGGGTATATCATGCGTCTCATATATGGGTGCAAGAGTGCCACACCATGCAGAACTCGCGCTTGCAGCTGCACTAAAAGTATGTTTCAATCATCTGGACCCCGATGGGCGTATGTCAGTGAAACCCCTAGTAACCGGACAACAACGAATTTAGGGTTTACTCTAAACGGTCCAAGGCACATTGTTTTCTAACCAGCTAAACCTTGGTTCAAAATAGAACATGCAACTAAAGCAAGGTTCATTGGCACACGGATCCGATCCGTTTCCAGTCCGTTTGCCCCTAGTTTTCCGGATACGACAACGCTGAAGTCCATTTGGTAGATTTTTTACGGACATGAACCGGACCAATTCCGTGTGCCAATGAACCTTGCTTTAGCCTTGATTCGAAACTACACAGGCATAGGCACTATTACTCAATGGGGAGCGCCATTTGGTCACATGATGACTTTTAGAGCAGAGGTGACTCCTACCTCATTGTTCGAGAGATGCGGTTCACCAACCACAGCAAATCACACCTTGAATCGTTATGAATAATAGGTGGCATCTGTGTACTTTAAGTCCAAACCCACGCGTATATTCTCACATGATCTGCTTCACCGTGGAACCCCATTTTAAAATAACCCACAAACCACAATACTCTCTTTTACACATGAAGAGGTCAGTCCTGAAAACTACCCACGGTGTACATGAATTATGATTGACAGGTCATGTGGATAAATTCCGTTCTGCTATTGGCCATGATTGTGGTACGAACTTTCTGAGGTGTTAAGTGTAGATCTTAGCGTCATTTTCAGGTTCAGTTTCCTGGTTCACAGGGGGAACGATCATAACATGAAATGTTTGTCTGGTATTAGGAAAACGAACCTGAAAATGACATGCATTTGGCTTTCAGAAAAGATCAACAACCCCTCGTAACAGTGTATGGTCTGTTGGCTTTGGATTTGTGAGGGGAATCGCATTTCTGCACACCTCAAAAAGTTAAGAGCACTCCTACCACAGTCATGGCCAATAGGAGATCGGAATTTATCCACATGACCTGTCAATCATAATTCATCTACACCATCGGCAGTTTTCCAGGACTGACCACTTAATGTGTAAAAGAGAGTATTTCCAGGGAAATGTAATTTTCAGTCAAAATTGTGGTGCATTGGATTGGCTGGAAGTGTCCGGCCATTTCAATAGCCAGACTTCACCAACAATAGCAAGGTCTGCCTGACAACCAAAGGGTCCTCCCATCGGGGNAGGTCTGCCTGACAACCAAAGGGTCCTCCCATCGGGGTCCAGATGATTTAAACGTACTTTTAGTAATAAACTGAACTGCACGATATTTTGAGTTTGCTATGTAATGTTACAGGCTGCTGACATAAAAGAGCAAATTTGTTTCGATGAATTAACTGTGTTCAAAGAACTGACTGTGTTCAAAGAACTAGTATTGTCAACATATAGAATGAAAGGAGTATTTCTCATGTTGGGAGTGTGGCTAGAAACAGCTAAATAGAATTGACTACATTACACTATGTCACAACCTGTCAACTGAATAATGACTAATCAACCTTCTATTTGGTTTCAATGGATTCCTTGACCCCCAAACCTATGTCTAGACACCAAAATTGTCAGCCGATGTTCAATATGAAAGAAATTATGACCAGTTTCATGTAATAGCGGCCATCTTGGACGCCATTTTTGATTGTCAGAGGCGTATTTAATCTATTACTGACATGGCAAATGCTCGTAATGGATGCCTCGAACCCCAAAACCTTTGTCGAGACACCAAAACGAATGATTTCATGTAACGGCAGCCATCTTGGACGCCATATTGGATTTACAGTTATATAATTTATTACCAACATTGGAAATGGTCTTATTGAATTCCTTGACCCCACAAACTTATGTCTAGACAGCAAAATTTTCAGCGTATGGTAAATATGAAGGAAGTTATGACTGATTACATATAACGGCGGCCATCTTGGATTTACAGTTACATAATATACTACCGACATTGAAAATGGTCTTAAATGATTCCTTGACCCCAAAAAACCCAGGAAAGACACCAAATTTATTACCATAGCTTTAGTAGTTGCTGAGTTATTTGTATTCGAATTTTTTACCTTCGATTTATGTAAATTTTTTGAAACACCCATTTTCGTTTCCTGTCAGTCATTCACATTTGGGTATGATTGCATAAGGTAGGGTTAAAATGATGTTGAGATGCCTAATTAACAATTTCCAGTTGAGAAAGTTGATATTCAGGTGATAATTTGCACTTGGTGGACTGTTACAGGAGTCTTGTGTGGATTTTGGGCAGGTCCGAAAATTTGTGACCTTTTGACCTCTGGTGACCTAATTAATGTGCAAAACCTAAATATTGGCATCTGAAATGAAAGAGCTCGTAAATACAAACATTTTGAGGGGTCAATCATCATTCTACCCCTACAGGCTACCAAGATATCCCCATTTGCATTTCCCCTACCCCAAAATCGGAGCCTCAGTTTTGCCGCCAACTCCCAACAAATGATCATGATTTTCTCAGTTATTGCCGGGTTCCCAAAAGGCTAACCAAAATTTTCTGACACCCTAGGTGGTGGACTTCAATAATATAAAGAGTAACTTAGGGGACAAAATTTTTCTACGAAAACCCCCTCAGCAACTGGACTATATAGCGGATTCTGCCGCGTCTTGCGGCGAGCGGAGCGGTTTTCACAGGCAAAGGGATAATCAATAGGCCATTGTATTGATAAACCATCGAAGGATTATCCAAAGCCCTGTGAAAACCGCACCGCTCGCCGGAAACCGCTGCGGAATCCGCCATTGTGGAAACGGGCCTTAAGTCAGACGGCTTACATGTAATGCTTTCCTAGTTAGGTAGTTTACAATGGAGCTGAAAGTTGTTTAAGAAATAACGAGGGCATGTCAAAAATCATTATGTTTTTTTCACATTGGCGCATAGAGTGAGCATTCAGTGCCCTTTTCCCATTCATATTATAATAAGCACTATGATTGACAGGTGGCGGCGGGTAACACGTCACGAGAGGCCACGTGGGTTTCTACAGGGGCGCGCTGATCTTCTGTCATGCCTGGCGCAATTTAAACTCCCTACGCAGTTGTGTATCGCGCCCCGTTCGGTTTACCGCTCTCCACAACTGCTTAACTTGGATGTGTTCGCCGCGGTTGGTCAACAGATGGCGCTGAGCGAGTCGACCAATGAGAGCACCGAGCAACCGGTAACCAAGCTGGCCTGAGACACTTTTTCATTGGCCGAGCGGTTCGTAGCCATGGTAGCACAAGAATATCCGTTGCCAACGGGCCAAAGAGTTCTGAAAGCAGCGTGCTGATAGGCTGTAAAATTCGCGCCATGCCCTGACGCCATCTGTTGACCAACCGCGGCGAACACATCCAAGTTAAGCAGTTGTGGAGAGCGAGTAAATCGAAGGGGCGCGACTCACAACTGCGTAGGGAGTTTAGGCGCAATTGTCGTGGTTGTGTTTACGATCAGGAGTACTGAAGGGAATGGATGATGTACGGTCGGTAATAAACTCAGTTGATCGCGCATTCAGAAGTGCTCGCGCTATGCGCCTATTAATGCTCACAATGCCCTATTTGACAAAAGGCTTATGCTCCACTATTCAATTCTTATGCTCCACTATTGAATTCTTATGCGTCACCATTCAACTCTTATGCTCTTTACTTGCCTTGGAGTGCGCTTCTTGTGCCTTAATTATTGCTCACAATGCCCTAATGCTCCTTTTGACAAAAGGCTTATGCGCCACCATTGAATTCTTATGCTCTTTATTTGCTTCGGTGACAAAAGGATATGCGCTCAATCATTCCTCCTTGTGCGGTAGTCTCGCGCGGCCAGACCCTCGGTCTACCAACCGAGGGTTTGGCCACAACGTCTGGAACTTTTGTGATGCTGCTTTGCGCACGACTGCCCCGTAAATGGCGAGATCATTCCCGCCCGGCGGCATCGGTCTTCGGAATAGGAGCAGTCAGCCGCGCATATTGCCGACAAAAATGGCAGCAAAGTTCTAGCGGGCCAATGTAGGCCTACAAGACATCTACGTGATTGCTGCAAGATCGATAGTGACTGGGTCCGCCATAGATGTAGTGACCACCTGTCGGTCAACTCGCTGTCGGTGTAAAGGGGAAGAATGTCCCCACGAAAAACTGTCCCAGGAACAAAAGATCCTACTAGTATTACATTCTAATCTCTGGGGATTGATTTTCTATAGTCATGCCGCTTATTCCGTCATTCAACAATAGAAGGGGACACGTTTTACAGGGAGACACTCTGTACCGTTACACCGGCTCCTATTGCAATCAGCCCAGCAGGTCGTCGCTGTCGGACCGAGCTCAACACAAAGCAATTATGTCCCGCCCGCATATCTTGGAATGAGGTTAGGCCTATAAGCCTGTCAATCGGGCAGCTAATCGTTCTGTGCACTGAATGGTGTCGCCTGCCCAATAATACCAGGTAGCCAATCGTACGCCTTCCCGTAAAAGGGGCTGGCCTAAAGGGCACGAGCAGAGGCAGAGCACTCTTATGAAAAAAACCTATTAATCGTTACCTACTTACTTCCGCCCAAATTATTCCTTATAAGCCGATTAAATTGTGAATTAGGCCATCGCCGCAATTGTATTACAAAAAATAAATTCCTCTTTGACGGGGTGAGCCTAGTGGTTAAAGTATGGGTAATGGACTGTTTCCGATATACGTGGGTTCGAGTCCAGATGGAGGACGAATTTTATGTTTGCTCCCCATTTTTTCTTTCACGTACGTTTTCTGTGGTTGGAAGTAGACTTGTTCCGATATTATTTTCTTTCCCCTGCCAAAAACAGTTACAGGCAGCAGCAACTCCACTGTCGCTGCATGATCTAACACCATAAACCGTCACTTCGGGAACCCTGTCGCCATCAGGCTGGTATATGGCTAAACACGTAGACACCTCTCCTCACACTTGACAGCTATAGTAAAGCTGTCGGATGTGAGGAGAGGTCCACACTGCCCACTTCCAACACGATCCCCAATCAACACCAATCCACCGCCCCCTGTTCCCATCATTCTGGGTTTAGATCCGAATCCGAGGAGCTAAAGATTTTTCAAGTCGGAGATAAATTTACCACTTAGGCGGGTTCTATTCGTTCTCCTGAATGAGTAAACACCATTGCTTTGGAAAACCCCGTTGTATTTAACGACGTAGTAATGTTCCCAAAAAAGGAATCCTCTGGAGTCGGAGTCGAGACGCGGAACGTTATCTGAACCTCCCTATTAGGGTTGTGGAACACATGTGCCACGCAGCTCCTGCTTATATTTAACAAGCAAAAGATTGAAGCTAAAGCAGAAGGTTATCAATACATTTGCTTTGGCTTGATCTTCTAGGTGATCTTTTGCTTTTTCTTTTGCTTGAACTTGTAAGCAAATGCTAAGTTTTTATTTATTCGGCCCATTGTGTCCATGTTGCTGTACATGTTTTCAATATTGATTTTTATTGTCTCGAACAAGGATTTGCTTGTTTTTTCTCAATTCATTCATTGATTTTGCGTCAATCTTAATTTGGCTAACTGCACAAAAAATTGGGAAAATAAGGCTCGGGGGCCCTCGGGAACCGTCACAAGAAGGTGCCCCGAGCCTTATTTTCTCAATTCAGTGTGCAGTTAGTCAGATTTTTTGCGTCAAAAATTCGAGATTTCGAGTCACTTTTCATAACCCTTAAGCAAGGTCGAAAGAAGTGAAATCCAACTTCCCTACCTCGCTTACCTCACACGTTTGGAGCAATTCTACCAGCGCTCTTCGATTTCTGTCAAGGCTTGTAACTACCAGTCCGCTAAAAATTACTCTGCGCATTTCACCATTGGGCTACGTTATATACATGTATAACCAACGTCTGGGTTTGTTCAATGCATATCGAACGATTTCGTGAAAGACAGCAATTATGTGACCAGATAATTTATGAGTGTCATTTTGCAGCATCATACTATGGAATGGGTGTGGTAAAGTTTTAATGGTACATTTTAACCTCAAGCATACATTTATATCACTGCCAAAAATACTCTCTTTTACACATTAAGAGGTCAGTCCTGGAAAACTACCGACGGTGTACAGGAATTATGAATGACAGGTCATGTGAGTAAATTCCTATCTCCTATTGGCCATGATTGTGGTAGGACGTGCTCTTAACCTTTTGAGGTGTATAGAAATGCGTAATCCCTTCACAGGTTGAAACCCAACAGACCATACACTATTACAAGGGTTGTTGATCATTTCTGATAGCAAAATCCATGTCATTTTCAGGTTCTGTTTCCTAATACCAGACAAGTATTCTATTTTATCCTCAATTCTCCTGTGAATGTGGAAACTGAACCTGAAAATGACACTGGGGTACTAGAAAAGCTCAACAACTTCACGTAACAGTGTATGGCCTGTGCTGGTTTAGGTTTGTGAGGGAATTACGCATTTGTACACACATCAGAAAGTTTACAGCACGTCCGACATCACAATCGCGACCAATAGGCGATCGGAATTTATCCACATGACCTGTCAATCGTAATTCATGTACATACCGTCGGTTTTCCAGAAGTGACCTCTTAATGTGTAAAAGGGAGTATATACTGTATCGACTGAATTATCCCGCTCATGTCAAAATCGCGCCAATCATACATTCATTGAATATACATTGTACGGGGTCGATGTCACATTTCACAGTATGGTCGTTTGTTACCTAAAGCTTGAATAATTGATCATAGTGCCTTATTATCGGAGAAGGTCAAAACCACAGAACAAGTTGTTATTTTCAATACAATTGTGTTAACATGATCAATTAAACGACCATAATATGAAATGTGACATCGACCCCGTACAATGTATATTCAATGAATGCATGATCGGCGCGATTTTGCCATGAGCGGGATAATTCAGTCGATACAGTACTGGCTAAATGCTTAGTAGTGCTTTTCATCAGAAATTTCAGACAGTAGTGCGTGGCTGGGAACTGTTAGAATCTGATATACAACAACAGGACATTGTTTCATTGCTCGCATGTGCAATCATTTGTTCCCAGCTGAAATGTCGAACCTTTGATGTGTTTCCAAAGAAAACGGTCATTGTGTGTCAGATGAGTAAAAGGAGGGGAACATGTATGGAGAAGACGGAGGCGCTTAAAATACAAGGCGCCCGAATGTACCAGAAGAAGGTAACCGTTGTCTTCTCCGCCAGTCCAAAAATTGAGAACCAGTTCGGCAACCAGTAGCACATATAAGTACATGTACGCCGCACGGATGTATTACATGTGTATGAAAATTGATTTCCACACTCACGTTTAGAAGAAAGTACATTATTGTGTATCATACGCACATAATGACCATAGAAATTCCTACTTTAGCGTACAATACACGAAGACCTACATGTATTATTTTTCAGGGAAACCCACACTACTTCTACCTAGGTGGACGTCTTCCAGTAGTTCCTGCGATTGCTAGCGACAAAGTATCCGAACTGATATCTGTTCGTTTGCAACACCTCGATCCAAGTACACCAGTGTTATTCGTATATTATGTCAAGCTGCCATTTCGTCACAAGCGGATACTCGCTGTATACAGTCCCCAACCTGACTACAGTAAACCTGTCCGATTCGGACTCCTATACAACTCCTCATATTGCTATCAACTGAGTGGCACGAAAAGTAAATGGGTAACTGTATCAACATTCCTATTTATTATTTATCTAAAAGTGTCCGCAAAAACATGTTCGATTAAAGAAGCGAAACTCTATGGTATTACTCTTGGGAAGTTCACTGCGAATCTGCTACTCCCGACTGAATGCGATTGCGGTGCGATTGCGGTGCATTCTGCGGCATCAGTGGAAGGAGGAAAGCATTCTCTCGCATTCAGTTTCTCAGCCAGCACGTCGTACATTCATTTTGCCCGGAAAGAATGCTCTTCACTATTTACAATACACACATACGAAACATAAGTAACGGTGAATCGGTCTTAACATTAGTAAACAAAACGACATTTTATTTGCGAAGTGTTTCAATGCGTGCATTACTACGTTTCACAATGATTTATGACCATCCCCGCATATCTTTCGTATACCTCTTCAGTAATACTCTCCGTTTTGTCATCGTCCACGATATATCGAATCAGTTTACTCATACAGGGTGTATCAGAAAAAACTAGACTCTCAGAAAAATCACCATAAAATAAACATAGAGATGAGTTTTGAAAAACTGTATATATCCCTTTGTAGAGGTTGTGATTCTGCATCGAATGATACCAGTGTCGTTGTTTACACTTCACGTTTCAATGAGCAGGGACCGTTTGAATTTTGAAAAATTGAAGTCCTTTGCGCACGGGAATGTGAGGGTTAAAATTGAATCTGTCACAGTGAATGAAAAGTTTAGACTGAGTTTTACATACGTGCCGAAGCGTTTTTTAAATAATTAATCCCTTCACCCTCTAACCCGGAAGCAAAAAGTCTCATTTCTGAGTTGATCCTCACAAACTGTGAAGAAACGGACTTTTTTTTAATGTGGCCTGACCATTTCTGGCTTGTGGCCAGTGGTGCGGATGAAAAATGGTCAGGCCACAGTAAAAAATTTATGTTTCTTCACACTTGGTGAGGATCAGCTCAGAAATGAGACTTTTTGTTTCGGGGTTAGAGGGTGAAAGGATTAATTATTTAAAAAACGCTTCGGCACGTTAGTAAAACTCAGTCTAAGCTTTTTATTCACGTTGACAGATCCATTTTTAACCCTCACATTTCCGTGCGCAAAGGACTTCAATTTTTCAAACTTCAAACGGTCCCTGCTCATTGAAACGTGAAGTGTAAACAATGACACTGGTATCATTCGATGCAGAATCACAACCTCTACAAAGGGATATAGACAGTTTTTT
>NMRB01001137.1:199488-214203 GCA_002633025.1 Notospermus geniculatus | reverse complement strand
AAAACAGGTTTTTCAAGTTTGAGCAAGCCATGGCTTGGTAGAATTGCAACTTTAAAAATGTAAAATATGCTGCAAAACACGCGCTATCACATACACTTTGTGGTATGTTGAAAAAAAAGATGCACTTTAAAATTAAATTGAATTGAATGATTTTGAATGCCATTGTGTCGACTTTAAACGTCATTTTGAGGAAATTGAGGAATTTGTTTGAAATACCACAACTGACGGCTACTCGATCAGTCTTCTAAGAAGAAGGGACAGTTTGTCTTATTTCTGTACGTCTATCCATTGGTTGCACATATCCATTTTTCGAAAATCTTTCTCTGTTTTCACTTGGTATCTCCAATCTTCCATCTTGGATGTCCAAGTTCGAGGTGACTGTTGTTATAGCGGTAAACACGTACCAGGTAACTGTTGTTATAGTGTAAACATTTTAAGCCTCAATCAGTTCTTTGACTAATTAGCACCTTCGGCCTGGCTGTATTTGTAGCCGCATTCACTTGTGTAGGCATGTATGTTCTACAGTGTATCAGAAAAAAGGAAACCGAGATTAATTTGTCGATTTCGTATACATGGCTAAACATTTTGGAAATTGGCAACCACCATTTATTACCTAATGATGTCCTCTTTCTTATGACACCAAGAAATCTAATTTACTGTCACAGATGACTGAGCACGAAGCACTTCAATCAACCATGTCAGAACTAGTCTTGCACCAGATTCGCAGCAGCCTTACTCCAACAATTTTCACATTAAAAAGGAAGAAAGACCAGTGAGTCCTTTACAAAATTTTTATTGAGTGATTTAACATTTGGGTGCTTATTCCTGTCCAAATGCATCTGCTTCTTGCTGGAAGCTTCCAGTCCTCAACCACTCTGTTACCACAAACACACGCTGCTCAGTTGTAAGCTGCATTTTTAGAAGTGTGAAATGTGTAACATACAGAGGATTGCATAATTTGGAAGCCCAACAAAAACCCTGCACTAAGCAGACAAGGTTCAATTCCAAAATATCTATCTGGTGCAAGACCAGTTCTGACATGGTTGATTGAAGTGCTTCGTGCTCAGTCATCTGTGACAGTAAATTGGATTTCTTGGTGTCATAAGAAAGAGGACATCATTAGGTAATAAATGGTCGTTGCCAATTTCCAAAATGTTTAGCCATGTCCAAGAAATTGACAAATTAATAGCGGTTTCCTTTTTTCTGATACACACTGTATATAGTCAGTAAGGTCAGCACTAGAATACACCTTCATGCAAAACTTCCCTCCAGCGTGTCTTCACACCAAAAATTCCTGAGACAGAGGGGAAAAGATTGGTGCATACATGTACAGTCTTGTTAAAAAATAAAAATACAGTTATGTTTCCTATTCTGCTGAGAGGATGCCAGTGGTCATTTGTGGGCAGGATTGCCCTTTTTATACACAAAAATATGTTGCCTAAATGATGAAAAATACATTCACTTTTCATAACTTTTTAAAAATCTTCAAATTTTAGATTTTCCTTCTTACATGTCTTATGCCTGAACTGACTAACATCCTGCAACTTTTCCATTTAAACATATCTCTTTTGGTATTTTGTAGCAATAAATCCCACTCGAACAGTCAAGTAGGCCTAGAGAGCCCCTCTTTACAGATTTTATAGTCTGAAATCTAGGGAAGGGAACGAATGATTGAGTTGATATGGTCAGCTAGGACATTTTAATGTGTGGGTTTCTAAGGTGGTTGCAGCAAACAGCAACCATCAGAAAGAACCTACACTTGGGCCCTGTTATCACATTATAATTAAGAATGGGTCCAAGCCAGAATCGAAGTGACAGGTGCCAAAGTTTCGATTTCAACAATCACAGGCCCTGCAGCTTGTATCTAAATGAGATGTGTTTCTCGCAGGGAGTAATTGTTAACTCTTCATCAATCAACTGATAACTTGTAAATAATTTTCAATCACAATTATCTTGTAAATATAATTTGTATGGTGAAAATATTGTTTAGAGGTTTTTGCTTCTTCTAAAGTAAGCCTGTATAGGGCCTACTCTTGCTCCAAACATTGTAAATATTGTACCAAAAGCGCAGAAGTTTCGCACATCAACCAATCTTGTTGTGTGCGTTGTAGATCACAACTTTCTCCTCCATCCCCTATATACTGCATATACTGCCAGTACAGCACTACTACAACATATTTCTACAGTGAGTTTGCACGTGTGAATACCATTCAAAAGATCAACTGTAAAAATCACACCTCATGAAAATGTGCCCCTCCTCAAGACAGTAGTGTTTGATTAAGCTGTAATCCTACCAGGGATCACTTTCTAAAAATAGCTTGCAGGAGAAAAAGCTCTTGGCCCAGAAAATGCTACGCTTGATTGCCCAAAATTTATAATATACCAGAGAATGGCAAACAAATGTGGTTGCCATTTTTGAAGCTGTCATAAAATGTGTTTTCATCCTGATGGCACAGTAGTATTTTTACTGCTCTCATCTTATTCCTTGACCCCTAAAACCTGGGTTTAGACACCGAAATGGTCAAGCTGGGATGAATAATAAGAGAGATAGGGCTATTTTTGGTAATCGGCAGCCATTTTGGACGCCATCTTAGATTTAGTTAATTCCAATGACTTTATTGTACTTCTGTTGTTTTCAATGTCTTCCTTGACCCTATAAAACCAGGGGGTAGACACCAAATTTACCCTTTTACAGTGGTGTGAATTAATATTCGAACAGAGGGAATTCAGCTTTTCATTCTGTCCCATGAGCGGTCCTCTCAGCTTGCGGCAGGTCACACACTTTCTCAGGCAGGAAGTGACACTTGATCTTGCAGTTATCACCCAATATCCGTTGGCTCTAATCTCATTCAACGTCATACCACGACCTGCATGTCCAATCTTCTCATGGTGATGTAGGACTATGAGTCGCGTAATATGGCTGTCCTTCGGCAATAGCAGTGGGTGTTTCAGATCCCTTGGAACGTTTGCTCTCCTCACTCGTCCTCCCACACGTATGACCTCTGAGGAATCAAGGTACGGGTCCAGTCTGTAAATGGAGCTAGTTCTTCCAATCGGGTTCCGCTTCACCTGTGCTGGCTCTCCTTCTGCTATCTTCACTTTCAATTTCTTGTCGGCTGTGGCAGTTTTCTCCTGATCAGTGCTTGCTGACTTTCCTGCGGCCCGCAGTAACTCCAACTCCTTGGGGAAGAATCTGGCTTGAACTATCTGAACGATTCTAATCTCAGCCCCGCACATATCTTCCACTGTCACGGTGTAATGATGCTGTTCACTCTTCAACTCAGTCGCTGGACGGTCCTGTGTGCAGGCCTTCTTCAGTTTGTTGATATAGATGAGGCAGATTGCTACAGCTCTCTTCAGTTTAATCCAAGACGAAAACCGTTCAAATCTTTCTATCATGTCGCATCGATCAGCTTCCAAATTTGTTCCCTCCTTCTGGCGGGTTGCTAGTGTCTTGACTCGCTTTATCTCAGGGTCATTTGGATCCAGTTCTGTTGAGCATGAGGTATCCGGCAAAGGGTCTGTAGACGACAGAACGGCTGGGCCATTCCACCACAGTTGACTGTTGATCAATTCTTCAGCCTCAACGCCCCGCGAGGCCAGGTCAGCCGGGTTATGCTTGGTTCCAATATGCCTCCACTGTTCAGGTGATGTGCTTTCTCTGATCTTCTCCACCCTGTTTGCCACAAAGATATGGAATCTTCTCGTCTCGTTAGTCACATAGCCCAGCACGACCTTACTGTCAGTCCAAAAAACTTCTTTCATGACGTCATACTGAAGCTCCTTTCTCAAGAAATTGCTGACCTTGACCGCGGTGACTGCAGCGGTAAGCTCCAGCCTGGGTACAGTAATTGGCTTGGACGGGACGACTCTGGATTTAATAGCCATGACCAATGATGTTCCAACCACATTGTTCTCGTCGATCATCCTGAGGTAGCTGCACTCCCCATATCCCTGCAAACTGGCATCCGCAAAGTGATGCAACTCTAAATTCTGGATCCGGTCAAAGCCAGCAGGCTTATAACATCGTGGTATCTTCAAGGTAGCCAAAGTGAGAAGCCCACATCTCCATCTTTCCCATCTCGACTTGATCTCCTCCGATAACGGGTCATCCCAGTCTGCTCCCTCACCACACAGGTCCTGTAGGATCTTTCTTCCGATGAGTAGGAAAGGTGACACCAGTCCCAAGGGGTCGAAGACTGAACTTATGCTGGATAATATTCCTCTTCTTGTCAGTGTTTTGTCCTGGAGCTGGATGGTGAAACCAAAGCTGTCAGATTCTATACACCACTCTACTCCCAACGTTCGCTCTATTGGCAGATCATCTTGCAAGATGTTGATGGTTTGCAGGGTCTTAGCTCTCTCTGACACTGGGATGGCATCTAAAACCTCCTTGCTATTGGACGCATACTTATGCAACCGAAAACCTCCTTCCTTACAGAGCTGATTGCTTCTGTTGATCAGATCTATCGCCTGAGCTGGGGTGGCTGTGGACTTTATACCATCATCAACATAGAAACTTGTTCTGACGAAGTTAGCAGCATCTGTCCCATATTTCTCCTCAAACTTATCTGCTGTGGCCTTTAGAGCAAAATTACAACATCCTGGTGACGATGTGGCTCCAAACACATGGACTGTCATTCTATAATCTGTTGGTGCGTCTTCTATCTGCCCATAAGTCAACAATAAGAAAACATTTTATTTCACATAAATCATGTAAAAGTCTCATTTTTTTCCATTTGGCCCAATTGATGGGATCGATCTATAGCCTAGTCGCTGGACCGCCCTGTGTGCAGGCTTTCCTCAGTTTGTTGAGGTAGATGACGCAGATTGCTACAGCTCTCTTCAGTTTAATCCAAGACGAAAACCGTTCAAATCGTTCTATCATGTCGCATCGGTCAACTTCCAAATTTTTTCCCTCCTTTGTACAGGTTGCTAGTGTCTTGACTCGCTTTATCTCAGGGTCATTTTGATCCAGTTCTGTTGTGCATGATGTATCCGGCAAAGGGTCTGTAGACGACAGAAAGGCTGGGCCATTCCACCACAGTTGGCTGTTGATCAATTCTTCAGCCTCAACGCCCCGTGAGGCCAGGTCAGCTGGGTTATGCTTGGTTCCAATAATCCTCCACTGTTCAGGTGATGTGCTTTCTCTGATCTTCTCCACCCTGTTTGCTACAAAGATATGTAATCTTCTCGTCTCGTTAGTCACATAGCCCAGCACGACTTTACTGTCAGTCCAAAAAAACTTCTTTCATGACGTCATACTGAAGCTCCTTTCTCAAGAAATTGCTGACCTTGACCGCGGTGACTGCAGCGGTAAGCTCCAGCCTGGGTACAGTATGGCTTGGACGGGACGACTCTGGATTTAGCCATGACCAATGATGTTCCAACCACATCGTTCTCGTCGATCATCCTGAGGTAGCTGCATTCCCCATATCCCTGCAAACTGGCATCCACAAAATGATGCAGCTCTAAATTCTGGATCCGGCCAAAGCCAGCAGGCCTTTAACATCGTGGTGTCTTCAAAGTAGCCAAAGTGAGTAGCCCACATCTCCACCTTTCCCATCTCGACTTGATCTCCTCCGATAACGGGTCATCCCAGTCTGCTCCCTCACCACACAGGTCCTGCAGGATCTTTCTTCCGATGAGTAGGAAAGGTGACACCAGTCCCAAGGGGTCGAAGACTGAACTTAGGCTGGATAATATTCCTCTTCTTGTCAGTGGTTTGTCCTGGAGCTCGATGGTTAAACCAAAGCTGTCAGATTCTACGCACCACTCTACTCCCAACGTTCGCTCTATTGGCATATCATCTTGCAAGATGTTGATGGTTTGCAGGGTCTTAGCTCTCTCTGACGCCGGGATGGCATCTAACACCTCCTTGCTATTGGACGCATACTTATGCAACCGAAAACCTCCTTCCTTACAGAGCTGATTGCTTCTGTTGATCAGATCTATCGCCTGAGCTGGGGTGGCTGTGGACTTTATACCATCATCAACATAGAAACTTGTTCTGACGAAGTTAGCAGCATCTGTCCCATATCTCTCCTCAAACTTATCCGCTGTGGCCTTTAAAGCAAAATTACAACATCCTGGTGACGATGTGGCTCCAAACACATGGACTGTCATTCTATAATCTGTTGGTGCGTCTTCTATCTGCCCATCTTTCCACCATAGGAACCGCAGCAGGTCTCGATCCCTCTCAGTCACTGAAACTTGGTAGAACATGGCCTCAATATCACAGGTGAAGGCCACCGGCTCTTTCCGAAATCGACAAAGTACGCCCGTCAGGTTATTTGTAAGGTCAGGTCCTTGGAGCAGAAGCTTATTCAACACTTCTCCTTGATGCGTTGCACTGCAATCATATACAACTCTCAGCTTGTCCGGCTTTTTCGGATGCAGTACCCCGTGGTGTGGAACGTACCATACTCGTCCCTCGGTGCTGTCCTTCGGTGCTTCTTCAGCGTGACCCTTGACAAACAGATCCTGCATAAACTCCACATACCTTTTCTTGTAGCTTGGATCCCGAACCAGTCGACGTTTGAGCCCATATAGACGACTGAGCGCGAGCTGTCTGTTATTCGGCAGAGAGACAGTATCATGTTTCAGTGGTATTGGCAACTCAAAATGTCCATTTTCTAACTGGCGAATTCCATCCTTGACCTTGGACAAGAACCTTCTGTCCTCAATTGACATCTTCTCTTCTGATCTGACTTCGATGAAATCACGTTCAAACATCTCCTTCACCTCCATAGGACTGATTTCCTGAGTCACTGTATTGAGTGTAGAGTGACATGCTCTCTCATCTGTATTCACCATCCTGCATAATGACTTGCACTCGACATCGCTGTCGTCGCAGGCCAACATGCCGATCACTCCCCAACCAAGATCAGTGCGTATGGCATATGTATCGTTGTCTCCTCCCGGAACTACATCTCTGGGCTTGAGTAGGCGTGGGCAGTTCATTCCGATGAGAAGGCCTATCTCCAATTCTGGTTGGTGGGGATGAATCTTGTTCACGATATTCACCAGATGGGGCATCTGCCCCAGTGTCTCAGCTTTGGGTATTTGGCTATGACTGGCAGGTATGATGTCTCTTGAGTAGGAACTGACAACAAAGGTCAGAAGTCGTGCTGGCAGGGCAACATCCAAGGTGCGATCAATATCCTTAACTCTAAGGCCGGAAACCTTTCTGGACTTGACGACTTCCTCTGACAGCATTGTGACCAATCTCAAGTCGACCTGAATTCCCTTGGCATCAATGTATTCCAATGCAGACTCCGATATAAAGCAAGTGCCAGATTGTGGATCCAAGACTGCGTAGACGTCAATCTGTTTTTCTGGCAAATGCTCATGATAAAGAGTCACTGGTAGAATCAAAGAGTGTGAGCATCTACGGCCTTGTCCCCTTGTGGAATGCACTTGCGCGGTATATGTCGTGTTCTCGGATATCGTCATGGGCCATTCGTGGAGTACGGTAGGGTGATTCCCCTTGCATGCCTCACAGGTAAGCTTCTTCCTGCAGTTAATCCGCCTATGCCCATACTTCAGACAGCCATAGCATAAGCCTTTTTTCTTCACTGTTTCCCGTCGTTCCTTCAAAGCCATGGCGAGGAAGGTTTGGCACGCAGAAACTTCATGCTGACCCTTACATATCGCACAAGAGTATGTCCGTGACGGTTTCGGAGTAAGTAACTCGGTGTTCTGGTTCTGGCCCTCATATTTCGGGTCATTCGTGTTGGATTGTTCTGGTTTGGTCTTTGTGGCTAGAGTCCTTGACTTGGTTCCTCCACCCGAAGCACCTGATGACTTTCCCTTATCGTGCTTGTGGGATCCCTTGTCGCTATTATCCTCAGATCTCAAGTTGATTGGATTGCAGGCTATTAAATGTATTAATATCTCAGCAACGCCACCTATTATTTTAGTTTTGAGCCAGGCGTTTTATAGACACATCCCAGTACTAAAGCACTGCGAAGGAATTTAAAAAAAATACTTACCAATGGGGCTCAACTACAGTGAAAGCCGATTTTCACGAAAGAGATCGCAGCGCCCCCTCTCATCTTAATTCATGCTGAGGCATGATGGGACATCACCATGCACCAACATTCAATCAAATACGAACTCATTCACCTTTAACTGCAGGAGCGCCACCCAGCGTCTTATTAATGAACGACTACGAATTATGTCAACGTCTGTGTTTGGCCTACCATTCAAAATTATTGCTACGTTTGAAAAAATATGAACGTCTCTGATGAGGCACGTCTCCAAATTCTGTTGACGACTCGAGTTCCACCGAACGTCTTTTGTGAACGAACGTCTATGTTTTGTTACAGATCGTCTTCGTTTTGTTAAAGAACGTCTCTGTTTTCTAAAAGCACGTCTCTGATTTTTGAATCTACGTCTATGTTTTGTCAACGTCTACTTTTTGCGGATATAACCGCCCATAGACGAGGTTGCACTAAAAATCTGTTGAAATGGATTAATGAAATTTTTAAATTCAGTCGGTCAGAATGTGCATTTTGTACTATTCACATTGATTTGGAAGCGGCAGATTTTGCAGAATACGCCTCCGAAGTTTGGCTGTCTAATGCATTTCCCATTAAACTAAAATCCTTCTTTCGCCTTTTTCTCAAAACGCGGGCGCTTGATATTGATGACATGTCAACAAACAACTGTCAACAAACCCTGCGAGCGATTTGCTTTAACTATTGCGATCATCAAACTTTTTTTCGTTATCTAACTGTTGCTAGAAATCTTCCTCAACTATTCTTTGAAAAATATGTAAGCACGTATCGACGGCGAGGGTTGCTTTCGTCGTGAACGTATGACTTAAAAACTACAGACCAGGGCTTGTCATGTTGAACAGAAGGATATAAGTGTCATACATGTACTTAGACTTAAGTAGTTTATGAATATGCCCCCGTACCTAATCTGTCTTTCTTTTCCAAGCTTTTAGTGAGAGTAATGGCAGACTGATAATATCATCATACAAATAATAATGTGTAGGGCCTACATTATCTGAGGCTGGGGCAATCCATCTCTATCGATTGTCTCGTCTGCTCTAGAACTCTAGAACTCTGTTCTAGAGTTTCGGATTGTAAAGTTCCAGCCTGAAGAAGACCCCGGTTGGGGTCGAAAATTCGCAAACACTCTGGAAATTGCCTTTTTATTTATCATATATTGTGTGTCAATTTTTGTGCTTTACATCTCGTTGGATTGTCTTCAAAGCGGCACAATGTCAAGTAAATGATCAAGTAAACCAACTTCAATTGTTGTCTGTTCTGACCAGGCCATGTACAAATAAGAACCTCCATTGTTATTGTCCGAGGCCGACCTGTCCCTTTCCGTGTTTTCGTAGTACCTCACGCCATCTACAATTCCACCTCCGATTCATTCAATTTCACTTTTAATTCAGTTCAGTTCAACTTGGTTAAATACGCTGTGGTTATTGCAGAAACATTAAGGCGTGTACACTACATAAAAATACCCTTGTTTTTCCAGATCCGTGTCAAACCCGTGTGTACGAAAATACCGGCGAGAGGTCACACTACTACACTGTAGTTAAGTAGCCCGGCGACAGTTGCGCTGCAAACATTGACTCTTCGGTCATCAGGCCGTAGCTAGCTTTTTTTCCTAGGGGGGCATTTTAAGCAGACGAGCTCTACAGACGTGGGCAGCGCCAAAGGGCGTCGGTGTTGCGGCAGAAAAAATTTTGAAAATTAGAAGCTCTGAGTTGCAATTTGAGGTCAATTTCCGGCATTCTGAGACACGGACAATACTGATCTTTATCCCATTTGATTTTGCCCCCCCCGTCCCTATGCTAGCTACGGGCCTGGTCATTTCCGAATTGGCACACATTGTCGGAGGCGCGAAAACGACGTCACTTAATGGCTGCGCCATCTGTCGCCGTGCGAAGAACTAACGAACACACGGTGATTTCGAAAGCACGGCGAGATTGCCGTGTCTCAAAAACCCGCGTTTTTCAGACACCAGACACGGGTTTCTTGAAGCCAGGCATGCCAGGTGTGAAGGGAAAGAATGTCCTAGGAAAAACTGTCCGGGGAACAAAAGGTCTTATTGTTACATTCTAATCTCTGACATTAAAAAACCCGGAGATTTTATGTAGTGTAACCATGGCTTATATTGGTTCTTTCGCCAGCTGTTATTTTGATAGTCCTACTGGAGCTCCTAGGGCCGTACGCATAAAACATCTTAAGTGCAAAATTTCCCTTAAACCTAAGAATTTCTCTTAAGTTTTGTCCTACGAATTACCCTTTTCTTATGTGGTATGCATAAACAGTCTTAAGGTAAGGAAATCCCCTCAAATCACTCCTTATCTTAAGGTACCTCCAGAGGTACCTTAAGTAGAGACACGTCGGTTCAATGCATGTAGGCCTCGAGTTAGGCCTTGTGGCGTTGGACATTTCAAGTAAAAACTTAAGAGGACTTTCCTCTGCCACTAAGAAACATTCTCTGCACCAGATTGCGAAATCACTTACCAAACCAATTTAGAGTAAAACTGCGCTTCCATTACAGCTTTTAGATCCGGGGCCTGATTCACAAAGCACACTTCGGCTAAGTGTGGTCTTAGTGTGCTCTTAACTATTGTTCATAAATCCCCACACAATAGTTAAGAGTACTCTAAGATCACACTTAGGCGTAAGTGTGCTTTGTGAATCAGGCCCCTGGTCTTAATAGTAGGGCCTACCGCATCTAAAATAAGACCGGATATTTCACGGCTTGCGCTTCCACTGCTGGATTTGAAGTTAGTAAGTTAGGCTACAGATGGCGATACCTGGAGTGAACTGCGTATTGTTCTGGTACTTTTGAGCATGCGCAATGTCGCAAGCGAGCGTAAGCCACCTGTAGCCGAACATAATACTACAAATAGATCCGGACTTATTGCCATTCCACTAGAGAAAACACCGTTGTTGATCCGCATCTAATTTAGATTCGGAGATGATCGGCTATGCTATCCGAGTTTAATAGATCCGCACTTATTAGAACCGGACTTATTAAACATGGACATTCTGTAATGGAAGCAGAATAAGCCCGGACAAATGCCGGCGTTTTTGTAGTGGAAGCGCAGCTTAAACCTGTGTGTAATGGTCGCTCCGATTGACTGAGATGTGTGACATAATAATATTGACAACTGCATGTAACTGACATCCTCAGAATTTAAGGAAGTTTCTTAGACTTGAGGGAAAATACATCCCTAAGGTTTACCTTAAAACTTTTTATGCATATCACTTATAATAAAATATGTCCTTCCGTAAGGAATCCTTAGTGGTCTCAAGGGAAAAACTAAGGAGTAAGATGTTTTATGCATAGCCCCTGGTTCTATATTTGATTTGCGCCCATGGTAGATCGATTCTGTTGCAGAATCTCTTTGATTCTGATTGGCTGGTCTGGTGAAATCACTTGCCCGCCGCGTGCACACAGTAGCCGTGGTTAGCCTACACTACATGAAAATACCCCTGTTTTTCCAGACCCGTGTCAAACCCGTGTGTACGAAAATCCCGGCGAGAGGTCACACTACTACACTGTAGTTAAGTAGCCCGGCGACAGTTGCGCTGCATGCACTGACTCTTCGGTCATTTCTGTATTGGCACACATTGTTCAGGGGCGGATCCAGGATTTTGGAATACGGGGGGCCGGTCACCGTCAGCCACAGGCCGACGGAGTCGCAAGGCGAGCGCCGAAGGCGCGAATCCATGACGGGGGGTCTGGTGGCCTCCCCCCAGAAAATTTTGAATTCCAGATGCGCTTAGATACGATTTCCAAGCATCTGGGGGCATGATTTCCTCATCTATTNGTTAAGTAGCCCGGCGACAGTTGCGCTGCATGCACTGACTCTTCGGTCATTTCTGTATTGGCACACATTGTTGGAGGCGCAAAAACGACATCACTTAATGGCTGCGCCATCTGTAGCCGTGCGAAGAACTAACGAAAACATGGGTATTTCGAGAAGCACGGCGAGTTTGCCGTGTCTCAAAAACCCGTGTTTTTCAAAAACGGGTTTCTTGAAGCCCAGCAATTCATAGGTGTGACCGCAAAAAAACCCGGGGATTTTATGTGGCTTACTGTATTTAGCGTAACATGACGCCTGGCGTAATGGTGCGGGGAAAACCAGGGAACATGGTGCCTTTTTCGATGCCTATGCAGAAACATACACCCAAAGCATGTACGACACCATGGGGACGAGGTCAGTTAGTCCCGCTGAGGGAGTGTTCACTATTTTGCTAAATCTGTAAAATCCAGCATACAGTCATTATGTTTCTCGATTCGATGCAAAATTGCCTGGATAAAACACGTTCGTTGAAGGTACAGTATCAACTGCCCACCTAGGTAATCCTTATTTTGTTTGTATAGCCTGTACTCACCACCAAAACAGAAGTAAATTGATGTGAATGCCGGTAATACTGTCTTTTGCGAGGCAATCCTGAAATCACAGTGGCATGTGAAATACCGCCGGGAAAACCCGAAAAATTAAAAGCCCCACTCGCCACGCCCAGTGTCGCGATGACGTCGTCCGCTCTTGTGCGTCGCTGAGTAATTTTGATTTCTTATGACGAAGTCTACTGTGAGTGGGGCTTTTAATTTTTCCAAGCCCTGCCGAATAGGCCTATGTTTGTGTGAAGAGTAGGCTAGCGTCATGACGTCATGCGTATATGGATAGGCCTAAATATATGGAGGCATAATAAAGAGGTACAGTATGTAAATATCAGTGATACCGGTGGAGAACTCAACCCACTTGTGGGACCGTATGGCAAAATGCGGCGGTCCCATGCTACTGCACTTCTGCAGTTTTATGTTGCAAGAACAGATTGGGGTAAGATAGCTGACATGTGAATCTCAGTATCGGTACGTTGTTTTTTCCTTACGTACGTGACGCTTCTGCCCCTTTTCGGCCTGGACGCCGAGGAGGGCTGGTCCGGCAAGCGTAGAATCGGGACTTACTGTTGCCGAATGGGAAGTTTGTTTTGAGTCCTAAAGATCGAGCTCGTGGACTAGCCTATGCCTACAATTTGTTCCTTTCTTAATTTCCTTTTAATTTAGGCCTACATTTTTGTTTGTTTATTTACAGACACAAGTAATCATAAGGCCTGTAACGGTGCTCAAGTGAGCCACGTGGCCGCGGATAACTCCGTGAGTTATGGGATCACTGCACGAGTTTTCAAGAACTACTTTCTATGCTAGCAAATAATGATTTCTCCCTTGGCGTAATATTACGCTAAATCGGCGTAATATTACGCAAAATACAGTAAGCCATTTTATGTAGTGTAACCACGGCTATTGTCGCCTATGGTAGACTTCCACTTTGAACAGCCACCATAGTCGATTCTACATTGGACTTCTCAAAAATAAAGTTCATGGCTATCCGTATGGGACCAACCCTTTTCATTTTCCTGCACAGCAGTGTCCACCCTCTTAAAGATACATGCATAAGAGAAAAAATCTCAGAAAAACTTTCATGTCGAAGTAAAATGATCAGAACTTCACAAAAGGAAGTCACAGAATTCATGATTATCAAATGAGGTAACTCCTTTTGAAATTCCTTGAGGGCCTCATGTCATGAAGTCAATTTGAATTGAAAGGGGGTATAACCTGCAGTAGCAGACTATTGTAACTTGGACATGATTCCTCTGAGTATCAATCCTTTCACACCGGTCCCATCAAGCCTAATTCTGAATATCCAACACAATTCACTCCTTTTGAAATTCCTTGAGGGCTTCATATCATGAAATCAATTTGAATTGAAAGGGGTGGAAACATCTGCTGCCCCTCAGCTGCTCCATGCTTTCGGTTGCTGGTTATTGTAAACACAGTCAAGAGACTTGGAGTCATCTCTTGAAAGGGAGTGAAAACACCTGTTGCCCCTCAGCTTTTGGGATCCTTTGTACTGCTGATAAATATCAACAAGGGTCAGGTGATAATGAAGTCCTCTTGAAAGGTAATGCTGGATAGGCCTGTGGTGGTGTAGCAGGTCAGTCTACATAGACCAAGTCCAGCATGTCCAATAATTTAAGATCCAAAGAGAAGAAAAGCACAAAAATTGACACACAATATATGATAAATAAAAAGGCAATTTCCAGAGTGTTTGCGAATTTTCGACCCCAACCGGGGTCTTCTTCAGGCTGGTACTTTACAATCCGAAACTCTAGAACAGACTGAGCTGAAACCCAAATGTAGATATGAAGTATCCCATCCAAACAGGACGTGACAGCAATTAAGGAAAGAAAAGAGTACAAGCCCCAAAAGGTGGTTGCTCAACTTAACAAAATGTAATTAGTGAATGTAAGGCTTGACTAGGCTGAAGGGAAGGGGGTATAATATAGCTTGGAGGAATTAAACTAACAGTATAATTATACTAACAATACAATAGGCCTTGTCTTCCATTGCTCTTCTCCTATTTTGTTCGCTGGTCAGTGCTTTGCAACCCCCCTTTTCCTTTTAGTAGACCCTTTTCCTTGGAGGAGAGGGTTCCTCTTTTTAGGCCTTTGTCTCCTTCGATGGTCTGTTTCTTAATTTTCGTTTGTCAGGTTTTTGTTGGTGCTGTTCACCGAGGCTTCCTTTCTTTACTGTTGCCCCTTCATTTCTTATTATCTTGCTCTTCATTTCTAGACCTAATTTGTTATCACTTCCTCATACATTTGTTTAATATAAATTACTCTTACTATAGTCTTGGGGGTATTGTATTGTTAGTATAATTATACT
>NMRB01001137.1:188982-199461 GCA_002633025.1 Notospermus geniculatus | reverse complement strand
ATGATAAATAAAAAGGCAATTTCCAGAGTGTTTGCGAATTTTCGACCCCAACCGGGGTCTTCTTCAGGCTGGTACTTTACAATCCGAAACTCTAGAACAGACTGAGCTGAAACCCAAATGTAGATATGAAGTATCCCATCCAAACAGGACGTGACAGCAATTAAGGAAAGAAAAGAGTACAAGCCCCAAAAGGTGGTTGCTCAACTTAACAAAATGTAATTAGTGAATGTAAGGCTTGACTAGGCTGAAGGGAAGGGGGTATAATATAGCTTGGAGGAATTAAACTAACAGTATAATTATACTAACAATACAATAGGCCTTGTCTTCCATTGCTCTTCTCCTATTTTGTTCACTGGTCAGTGCTTTGCAACCCCCCTTTTCCTTTTAGTAGACCCTTTTCATTGGAGGAGAGGGTTCCTCTTTTTAGGCCTTTGTCTCCTTCGATGGTCTGTTTCTTAATTTTCGTTTGTCAGGTTTTTGTTGGTGCTGTTCACCTAGGCTTCCTTTCTTTACTGTTGCCCCTTCATTTCTTATTATCTTGCTCTTCATTTCTAGACCTAATTTGTTATCACTTCCTCATACATTTGTTTAATATAAATTACTCTTACTATATATAGTCTTGGGGGTATTGTATTGTTAGTATAATTATACTATTAGTTTAATTCCTCCAAGCTATATTATACCCCCTTCCCTTCAGCCTAGTCAAGCCTTACATTCACTAATTACATTTTGTTAAGTTGAGCAACCACCTTTTGGGGCTTGTACTCTTTTCTTTCCTTAATTGCTGTCACGTCCTGTTTGGATGGGATACTTCATATCTACATTTGGGTTTCAGCTCAGTCTGTTCTAGAGTTTCGGATTGTAAAGTACCAGCCTGAAGAAGACCCCGGTTGGGGTCGAAAATTCGCAAACACTCTGGAAATTGCCTTTTTATTTATCAATAATTTAAGATGATGCACAATTATAAGGCCTACTCCATTTTCATACAGAAAACATCTATCAGAATTCTATTTTTGATACATTGTATAAGATGAGGAACCGAACGCTTTTGAATGTAGACCCCATCTGTGAGTGTTCCCCTGCTATTGTCTGACGGAATGAGGTGCGACTGACGATACGGGAGACACAGAGAAATGTTCCAGTGTTTCCCGAGCAATAAAGGAAAACAATGACATACGGAACACTGGCAGATGTCACACCGGCAATGACAGTTGAAAATTTGCAATGAATGTAATGAGTGGCGAACCAGATGTGCTCCACGGCTGATTGTTATGGTGCATCGCGAGCCAAATCTCGCGAGAAACCTAGCACTCCCGTGGTGAGACTAGACTGGAAGCCCGTCCTAACTCTTTTTACCTAATGAAATTAACAAATGTTAGGACGGGTAGTGGCAATGCCGTTCTCAAATGTGATTGGTCAGAGGTGGCCCTCTTCTGATTGGTCAATTTTCGGTCATAAGATCAAGGTCGCAGCTGTCAAGTCACAGTGGGCTTTAAAAGGGGTAAAGTGAAAAAAAAAATGTTAAGACCATGAGACCTGTGCTACATCTTACTTAAGGATATGAATTATGATTTTATGAAAAAAAGAAAAAAATCTGTTGGGAAATTTTTGAGAAAAATGCATTTTTCTGAAATGACCATTTTTGAGAAGCGACAATTTAAAAAAAATCATTATTTTACCAGAAAAGAATTTATTTTTTGTCTACATATGCTTAATACATTCACTTTTACCCATTTGTGATATTTGGGTTGCCATGGTAAACTTTTTACAGTTGCCATATCAACCGTATTTGTTTTTACATCAGTAGGTTTCTTTTTTTGTGTTTTCTGCTCTGAATATCACTGTAGATATCAAATTTATTGATACTCAAGGACTAAAGGTGTCGTACCATGATATTTTGAAATTCGCTTTCATTGAGTACCTGAGTTATCACTCTGCTGCCTCATCAGTCAGTCACTGCGCAAGTCACTACAGCACTTTCTACACATAAGCATAAACACACTGAAAAAAATCCTAATCATGTTGAGTACCTTCGGGGTACTCGTTTTGTCCGTGAGATGAGTAGAAAGGTACTCATATTGAGTAGCAAGATACTCATAGCTAGCAGAAAGATACTCATAGCGAGTAGTGAGGAACTCCAAATGCAGCTCCTTGGCCCGCTGAGTACCCGATTAGTACCTTTCTACTCATCTCACGGACAAAATGACTGATGAGTAGTCTAAAGAACTCAACACGAGCCGGAATTTTTTTTCAGTGCAAATACGGTTGATATGGCAACTGTAAAAAGGTTACCATGGCAACCCAAATATCACAAATGGGTAAAAGTGAATGTATTAAGCATATGTAGACAAAAAATGGTAAAATAATGATTTTTTTTAAATTGTCACTTCTCAAAAATGGTCATTTTGAGAAAAATGCTTTTTACTCAAATATTTGCCAACAGATTTTTTTTCTTTTTTTCATAAAATCATAATTCATACCCTTAAGTAAGAAGTAGCACAGGTCTCATGGTCTTAACATATTTTTCACTTTACCCTTTTTAAAGCCCAGTGTGAAGTGTTGTAAACATGAAACACGTGTGTTTTGTTTGCTTGTCAAAATATGAAATGAAATGTCATTTAGGCCTAAACCATCCTTTGGTTGTGCTTGTGGTCAATTAACAGGCTTTCTAAAGAGCTGAGTGAATTCTGACATCGGTAAGAGTACAAATTTGGCAAAACGTTTGCTGAAATACATCGAAATCGGGGCTTATTCGGAGGATGATGTTGTTGCCATGGTTGCAGAAGAAACTGTGCCTGTGAGAGAAGCGACTTGCCGTATCCTGTTGGTAATAGCCCGATCAAATCGCCTTCCAAGGCTGCCTTTCAGGCACTGACATTGTGCAGGTTTCAAAACGCAGTAACTTGTTCCTCTTCGAGCGTTTATACTGGCTTAAACAATCTTGGAAAACAAGGAAAATTGCAAAGGCAACGGGTCCGCCATGTTGAAATTACTCTCCCCACCGTTGCATTATAAATGCTCATTAACATAGATAGATAATTAATTATTACCCGGAATTCCGGACAGTGTGGTGGCCAAGACTGGTCCTACCATTCAGCAAAGTCATCGGTAGGACCAGGTACTAGTCTTGGTGAGACGCCTTTCGTGGCCAATCTCGCTCTCAGGTCGCTCATACAACCTCGAACTACTCACTCTCAAACCCCTGGAGTCAGTCTTGTAAATATAGCTTTCGATTGGTTAATTCAAAGAGCGGGAATGACGTCATGCTCACATGAAATAAATTTATGTAGACATCTATATTATAATTGACGGTGGCGCTTTAACTTCGAACACGAACTCCTCCGTGGTTTCTGATCGAAATGGCACCATTTTCACAGGAAGTGTTGAAAATGACATGGGGGTGGCCCTTAAGCGGGTGGCATTACATTTTTTTACCCTTAAGCGAATAAAATGCAGGAAGAAACTTCCAATGATTTGCAATGCCCACTAGCATGGTTTCGCTGGCCACCGTGTACATGTAGATGGCGCTGCGTACGCAACACCATCTACATGGTGGCCGACGGAACCAGGTATAATGCATTGTCTTCAACCAGGCAGGGTGATCAGAAAATAGGAACTTCAACACATAAAACTGCTGCCATCTGCTTCCCATAGGCCTAGATTATTGTCCGAGGAGTTGGCCCCCACTAAACATTTTCCTCCCACACAGAGACGTCCAGCAAAATGCCATCCTGTGAATGTGCTCGCCACGGGTACCATGCTAGTTGAATGTAAACAATGAAGCCGTGATACATTATCTTTAACTGACTTGGCAGAAAATTCACAAAACACAGAGCTATTTGCTTTGAGTAGTTTATTAAAGACATCATATCAGCTGATACAAGAGCAATCTATCTTCTAAAATACACGAACACATTTTTCACCTGTAGAGCCTACTGAACAGGATCTAAATAAAAAAAGGAACAAGTGCTGACAATGCCAATGTCTGATCGGGGATTGTAAGGTCGTAACTGTTGGGATAATCATTTCATTATATTACAGTTTAAAACAAATTGGAAATTGAAAACAAATGACACATTTTAAAATCTTGGTAAACTTCCTGATTTAATATCACCTGCTCACAGAAGAATACACACTAAAATATACGACACGTTGACAGGTTAGAGCAGATACATGGCGTAGTGTGAACTCTTTGATTATAGGTATTTAAATGTATACCAAGGTCTGTATTGAAAGAATCATGTATTTTGAATTATATCGCTTCGCAGTAAACTATATGTACTTTTATTGTGTTTCAATGGTAATCAAAATTTGTCTTGATCAACATGGTCAAGTGTTATCTAAACCTGTTGAACGCAAATTAATTGATTATCATAACACATGAACCTTTGATAGTTGCATGGTCTAAGCTTTTTAAGAGCAGTTTTCGCCCTTAAACCCTGGGTAGCAACTGCACTTATAGGTTTTACTATAATCTTCTTTATCATTCCGCTCCCAAGAGGCAATTTTCTTCATGACCGCCTTAAACTTTGGCATGAAAGTAGAATCTGGTTCAGTCGTCAACTCCATCAAAGCTTTTCTCTGACATCGACCATTGCCATTACAAATGGCTTTGCTGCATTTCCGAGTGTCTTCGATGACATCTTTAACCAAAGGACCAAACGTTTTGTGCAGATTGTCCTCGAAGTCTTTACACTGCGTCGCGGTTTTGAAATCGCCTGAACTGGCCCAAAGGATGACACCCTGACTACCAAAATCCGCTGCCAGTTTCAAGTTGTAGATGAAATCTTCCTGAAATTTCAATGAAATTCAACGGGTCGCAAGTTTTTCCACTTTGATATAAGTTGTCTAACTGAAAGGATGCGATCTAAAATTTAAAAGTTAAAGCTTGGGTTTATAGTCTGCTATCAACAACAGTAGAGGTGGTTCTCATCTGACTTTACACTTTAACCCCATTCTATCCTGAAACCTTTCAGTAACTCAGATGAGCTGCTCATTCAGCGCTACAATCTGAGCATTTCCGACCGGTACCCATTTATACACCTGGGTGGAGAGAGGCCAGTAAGGCAAAGAGACCTGCCCAAAGTTTCACGCCAGCAGCGGGATTCGAACCAGGTGTAGTGTAAATGAATGTACCTGTAAACCAGTGCCCGGGTTACAATAGGTTCTATTGTATCCTGAATATTGGTTTTCCTCCTCGTGCGGCTTATTCCGTCAAACACAATATAGGGTAGGGCACTGATTTATGGGGGGCAGTGAATTACGTTACACCGGGATCCGCTGACCGCTAGTCGGAGGCCAGAACCACTACACCACCGTGGCTGCCTGCAGGATCTGCAGGAAGAGATCAAGGTTTCTTATTTCTGTTTGACTCTAACTTACTCTTGAGTAGAATTTCTTCTTATCGTCACGGTATCTGTGTGTTATATACAGCCACACTTGTCGGGGTGATGAAAATTTGTTTGCAAGCCTGAAGCTTTCTTCTAGGTTTCCGTAGATGTATTGTGCAGGGGCCATTTTAGTTGACAAGTAGACGGAAGGGAGCAGAGTATCGCTGGCCTTGTACAACCATAATATTCTGAAATTATAGGGAAAATTGTTGCATTCATTGTACTCAGTTAATGGTATCTTTTAGCAGCCTACGCCGTATAAAACGCGCAATGAATTTAGAATCCCTTAAAACCCGACATCAAACGACATCCCCAGTCCGTGGCTTCCTATGTCTGGTGCAGCAACTCGGACGGGAATCACTGACTGAAGATGTTTACAGATATGTTTTCTTCCAAATTGGAATTAAAACAAAAAAATTACAACTAACCGGTCATTTTTTTCTTGGAGCTTCTTTTTACAGCGTGTCTGATCAGATTTGGTGTTGAAGCAAAAAGGGTAATGGTAATAGCCCCAGATCCCATTTGGAATTAATTTCTTGCCTTCATTAATGGTATCTTCCATGAAGTCTCTGAAAAAAGATTTACCCAGGTAGACTTAAACCCTTAGAGTGCCGGGTTTTTTCAACTTTTCCTTCCCCTGTGACCGGGTTTTTTTTGGAAAAATAAAATTTTCGAAAAAAAGAAAAAAATTGCCAAAAATGCATGTGTTTTGAAATTTTAATTTTATGACCTTTTCCGAGTATACTCGGTAATGGTCCTAAAAAGAGAATTGTTGCTCCGAGTATACTCGGTAACGGCACTCTAAGGGTTAAGAGCAAGTTATTCTTTCACCAGCTGGAATCGACAGTTTTATTTCGGGTAAAACTGGTGATGATGAAATGGTGAGACTTGGTACATGCACGATAAGGATTATGATATGTGCCAGAGTAATCCGCCCCATCAAGTTTGTCGTGCTCGGTGCTCTGTGCTCTGTGCGATATCGCAAGCGATGCAATCGCCAGCGAGCAAAATCAGCTGTTGACGCCAGGTGAGCGTTGGACTGCAATGCGTGGAATCTTCTCGCCGGCGATGCTCGTTCGATACGAAAGGCGATATCGCCTAATTTGCAGTGGCTGGCGAGAAAATCGCTGGTGATTTGATCGCTTGCGATGTCGCCTTAAGGAATTGGCTTTTGGAGTACTTTATAATATCATTGGCAAAAATGTTGAACCGCAACTTCACCATTGGTTGATATTTAGCTCACCTGGTAAGCTCTTACGATGGTGCAGCGTCCATCGTCCGTTCACGGGACATTTTGTAAACGCTGATTTGACCTACTTTTCAAGGTCACAAAGTTCAAAGTTAAAAATTTTGCCATTTGGTGGCACGTTTCGTGGATATTTGATCTAATATCTTCTGACCCAATTTGACCGCAAATATATGGTTACCAGGCGATCATGTTGGAAAATAAACTTTGGCACAGATGTTATGAATTACTCCAAGCGAGAGTGGCTGAGTTCAGAATTCTGTGTATGTTATGTGTTATATGTTAATTCAAAAGATATGTTGCATAGCTGTGATATTAACCATGAATTCTAAACTCGATACAAACACCGGTGTTACACCAATGTGTAACATATCTGCTGAATTTTGTCTGGCATTATCAGGCTAAATTTTACAGATTTGTAGACACAAACACCTAACAGATCTGTAAACGTAGTCTGTTGATTTAATCTCAGCAACATCAAATATGTTAAGGGAATTTCGCACGTAACTTTCTTGTATGACTACTGTAGGTATCATGTTGGGAGTTTTCAGAAAAGAAATCAAGAAGTTTCTCCTTTGCAGACACAGTAACTTGGCAACTTTACACTGACCCCTAAGTTGATAAGGAGATGTTACACCGTCTTGAGTTCAGAATTCCATGTAACAGATTTGGTCATGCGTGAGCAGCCATTTTGTTTCCACTTCAAAAATGGTATTCTTCGATCCGAGGTGATTTTCGAACCTGCGCGTATTTTGCAAGTAGTAGCATTGAAACGAGTGATACATACGGGAAAATCCCACTTACCTGGCCGTCGGATCACAGCCGAAAAAGTCCACCCAAGGTAGAGGGAGTGTTAACAATAGGGGGAACGGCAATGACAAATAGAGATCAGCGGAACGTGTCCAATGGTTTTTGGCCTATGCGTCACACCAGTAGGCCTTTGTCAGACGAGTTTGCGGTTTTCGAAACACACTGAATGAATTCCAGCAATGTTGTTGAACTGAGAAAATGTTTATTACGAGATTTTATTTCAGATCTCCATGATCTGCCGACACGTATGCGTGGAATCTTCTCGCCGGCGATGCTCGTTCGATACGAAAGGCGATATCGCCTAATTTGCAGTGGCTGGCGAGAAAATCGCTGGTGATTAGATCGCTTGCGATGTCGCCTTAAGGAATGGGCTTTTGGAGTACTTTATAATATCATTGGCAAAAATGTTGAACCGCAACTTCACCATTGGTTGATATTTAGCTCACCTGGTAAGCTCTTACGATGGTGCAGCGTCCGTCGTCCGTTCACGGGACATTTTGTAAACGCTGATTTGACCTACTTTTCAAGGTCACGAAGTTCAAAGTTTAAAATTTTGCCATTTGGTGGCACGTTTCGTGGATATTTGATCTAATATCTTCTGACCCAATTTGACCGCAAATATATGGTTACCAGGCGATCATGTTGGAAAATAAACTTTGGCACAGGTGTTATGAATTACTCCAAGCGAGAGTGGCTGAGTTCAAAATTCTGTGTATGTTATGTGTTATATGTTAATTCAAAAGATATGTTGCATAGCTGTGATATTAACCATGAATTCTAAACTCGATACAAACACCGGTGTTACACCAATGTGTAACAGATCTGCTGAATTTTGCCTGGCATTATCCATGTTATCAGGCTAAATTTTACAGATTTGTAGACACAAACACCTAACAGATCTGTAAACGTAGTCTGTTGATTTAATCTCAGCAACATCAAATATGTTAAGGGAATTTCGCACATAACTTTCTTGTATGACTACTGTAGGTATCATGTTGGGAGTTTTCAGAAAAGAAATCAAGAAGTTTCTCCTTTGCAGACACAGTAACTTGGCAACTTTACACTGACCACTAAGTTGATAAGGAGATGTTACACCGTCTTGAGTTCAGAATTCCATGTAACAGATTTGGTCATGCGTGAGCAGCCATTTTGTTTCCACTTCAAAAATGGTATTCTTCGATCCGAGGTGATTTTCGAACCTGCGCGTATTTTGCAAGTAGTAGCATTGAAATGAGTGATACATACGGGAAAATCCCACTTACCTGGCCGTCGGATCACAGCCGAAATTTTCTAACTCCACCCAAAGGTAGAGGGAGTGTTAACAATAGGGGGAACGGCAATGACAAATGGAGATCAGCGGAACGTGTCCAATGGTTTTTGGCCTATGCGTCACACCAGTAGGCCTTTGTCAGACGAGTTTGCGGTTTTTGAAACACACTGAATGAATTCCAGCAATGTTGTTGAACTGAGAAAATGTTTATTACGAGATTTTATTTCAGATCTCCATGATCTGCCGACACGACGAGTTAAACAAGAAATCTTTGATGCGAAAAATACCCGCTGTATACGATCAAACTTTTCGTACGATTTTCTGAATTCGCTCAATAAAGGCCTACATGCGGGTTTATGCATTGAACCCCCAATAGACCAGGTGTAAAGTCGGTGAGTGTTTCTGTAGCTCAGTGTTCCACAACAATAGACGCGGCCTAGAATGGTTATTGTTGGGTTAGTTGCGCTTAATCCGTCAGGAGGGAAACAATAGGAAAAACACAGAAATACGGGGAACACTGATCGACGTTACACCGGCTCTGATTTCCAAAGAAATGGATGAAAAATTCCCGGCGTACAGCGGGTACTAAAACCTGATACTAACGGACTGTGTTCTGTGGCGCTTTTGAGCCAAGTAACCTAAATCCACAGAACGAGTTGTTGTTTAATTATTACAAAATCGTTTGTATGCTGTGGTCACTTTGGAATGTGGACTTCGCCACACCACAGTACGTCTGTCAAAGTGTTTGGTTCTGGTCACCACTGAAAATTGGTGAGACCTACAAACATGAAGTTCCTACACTTAGGCCCATATTTTAGAATGCTCCTCAACGTAAAGGATTTCCTCAAGGCTATTGCTCTTCTTTTGAGAACAATAGCCTTAAGAAACTCCTTTACGTTGAGGAGCATTCTAAATGACGGGCCTTAATCTTTGCAGTGACTTACGGCGTTATAGAGGGCCTATTTCTGTGATGGATAACGAGAATACCGGTAGACCCTCCGCCAAGACGTCCGCTGCACTGCTAGGCCTGCTCGTGCTAGGCTCTGAAAATGACTGTGTTGGCATGGGAGCGAATTGACCCAGAGGCCGTGAGAACGTGATAACCATCCACAAGTGGTTAACTCGATCACGCCGAAGATGAGGACGACGAAGTTGAGGTAGAATTTCCAGAGCCAGAGGAAAATGACGATGAAAATTTATTAAGCTACCATTTCCACATTACAAGTTCAACAGTAAAGGTCTCGGGCCACTTGTGCGTTTTGCGCTGCGTGATGCGTCAAATCTTTTGTTATTTTCCGCCGTTCTGCTTCCTAACAAAAGATTTGACGCATCACGCAGCACAAAACGCACAAGTGGCCCGAGACCTTTAAGCTTAGCGCACATGCCCGACAAAACTCAATGCGTTAGGGGCGTCTGTTAAAATCGACTGTCCTGGCTGAATTACGAGTCGACAGCGTTGGGTCAGTCGACTTTAAAAACACCCCTAACGGATCGAGTTTGTCGGACATGTGCGCTAAGCCTAAAGCTAAGCGCACATGTCCGACAAAAAGCCTTCCGAAATGTATACGTTTACCGGATCCGTTATCGGATTGAAATGGGACACACTGATTGACACTTGCCATCGCACATGGCCGTTATTATCATCCGGAACGAATTAAGTAACGCATGCGATATCGGACGATTGGAACATGTTCCATTCATCCGTCAAAAATAACTGTTGCCGTCCGGTATTCGGAAGGAATTCCTTTATAATGACGTAATTT
>NMRB01001137.1:171998-187091 GCA_002633025.1 Notospermus geniculatus | reverse complement strand
GGGCCTTATTCACAAAGCCGACTTAGGCCTTCCGCATGCGTAACGGATGACTAACCCGTACGTAAGGAATTGCGCGTGATTCACGAAGGTGCCGTAACTTTGCACCATTGCGGAAGGAGTGCGTAATGTTACGGATGCTCCTGACCAAGCGCAAGTCTTGCGTATCAGATACGCAGTTTGTCAAGGGTTTTTCGGCAGGCATGGCAGCGGCATTTGTGACTCTCGAGGAAGAAAACTGGCGAGCTCTTAGGCGAGAATGGGTGTTAGGGGCCGGCTGCAACCAATGGATGCATACAATGATGTTGAGCTCCTTAGACGACACCGAATGAGCATTTCCATGCCTATATATCGCCCCCCCCCTCCGAAAAGGATGACTTTTCCTTGAAATTTTCACACCTCTACTTTTAAAATATTGACGCTCGTTTGCTATAAAACGTATTGAACTTTACTTCTGAAAGAGGGTTAGGTTGACTTGATATTTCAATGGCAGCTGAGGTACCAGTCGCATGAGATATGTGAAAACAGCGGATTGGTTGCTTCAAAGTGACGTCATCAGGCAACATTTTTAGTTGAAAACTGTTTGATGGTGACCGTAAACATTGCAAGAGAATATCAGGATACAGATCTTGTCATTTTTTGCACACAAATGACATGAACGAACACACTTCAGGCCGAAAGTAAATTAAATAAAGTATATGGGGGAACTCTTTACTTTGGTGAAGATGGCGAGGGAGCATATGACGTCACATTCCTTGCAGGCAGTCAGAAGCTAATCTGGCTTTGAGGGAAAATCCCCATGGCATTTTTCGTCATATTGGTAGATGCCATCCTAACTAGAAAAATTAAATACTATGAAGTGACTAATTAGGTGGTGGATAATTAAGCAGGTGGTATCAAAAGCATTGAAATAGTTTCATATTTCCCGAACTTCATTTTTTACCACAATTGTTGTTTTTCTCATAAAGTTGGTACTGGCGATTGATGCCACATGCGAGGGTCCGTGGGTTCGAATCGGGTAGGAAGAAATGTCTTTCACCTTTGAAATCCTATTCTATTTCATATTTTAGAGAAGACCGGGTTTATTTATCGAGCCGCTCGATGAATAAGCACTACTTTCGGTCTTATTTGTCAAGCCGCTCGATGAGGAGTACGTGGATTCAGTGTTATTTATCGAGCTAGCTTGACAAGCAGGCTTCAAATACAGCATTGTTCGTCGAGCTGGCAATAAAGACACGCCTCCTCATGAATATGCAATGGTTTCAGCTTGTTTAGTTCGGAAGTCGGCAGTGTGGTGGTGCTTCATTGCTCGCAACATGGGGGGGGCGGTCTCCGAAGCCAATTTATCCTTTTTTCAACCCATGTTTCTGTGTGATGGCCCAAATCTTAGACACTGTATATGTCGCATGCCTAGCTTCAGACTCTCGGTTTACGTCAGTCTCAAGATTAATCCGCTGGGGTTTGTGGGTCAGAATCCCGGGTCAGAATCTGCCGGTGAGTCCGAACACCAGGGTGTGCCCAGCAGGATGATGCGACGATTCTGTAGACGATTTTATCAGTGTCACCACTAAGAAAAAAATAATTAAACCAGTTGTTCTATGTAGAAATTTGAAAGTCAACATAATTTTCTAAGAAAAGGAAAACAAAAAAAGAAAAAAAATGAAAAAATATCATGACCACACGGGAATCGAATCCTCGACCTCAGTGGTGTAGTCCCCACATCTCTGCAATGTGCCAATCAACACACTGAAGACAATGGTAGAGTATTTATCACCTGATTCCGGAAATACGGGCAGCTCGACGTTTAAGCCCAATTTTGCGTACTGTTTAGCGAGCCGGGCTTGATAAATAGCCACTTCGTTTAGGACCAGAATTAGATAACTATAACTTTCAACCTTCTAAGATTGTAAGACGACATCCCTTTATCCTTTATATTACAGTGTAAAATTGGAGAAGGGTTCACTAGTCCGAAGGTTCAGTAGTCCGAAGGTTCACTAGTCCGAAGGTCCACTAGTCCGTCCGTCCGTCCGTCCGTCCGTCCGTCCGTCCGAAGGTTCAGTAGTCCGAAAGTCCACTAAATCGATGGTCCACTAGTCCGAAAGTTGATTAGTCAATTGGATGGGTTCGGCAGCGGATGTGTTGTGAGCTAAAAGTAGATGAGGGTGGGATGGGTCTATTCGGGAAAAAATAAATCCTAAGTTGAAGATAGGGTGGGGGTATGGTCAGAAACAGTAAAGTCCTGTCCACTTACTTGTTCCCCTCTCGAGCCTGGCAAAGAATGACAGCGTGCGATATCTTCAACTTAGGATTTGGTCATTTTTTCCGAGTTCAGGAATGAGACAGGTAAGTGGGAGTTTAGAGTAATTAGGTTCACCTGACCTAATTTTGGACCTCATTTGCATAAAATGCTTCAATCTGTAATTAGCACTCATATCTAGCTTATATTTAATGTATTAATTTCGTCGAATATGGCGCAAATTTGCTTAATATCTGATACAAGTGCAAATTCACCGACAAAGTAAGAAAATTGGCACATCTGCAGAAAAACAACAAAGTGACGTTTAATTTTTCATGGTGTAAAATATATTCAATACAGGTGGTAACTGTTTTAAAAACTTTCTGTATGTCTTACCTAAGAAATAGAAGTATTAAATTGACTTTGTTGAAAGAAATGTATTTTTGGTGAATTTTTCTTTACATTTGCGCCCGTATTTTAAGTAGTCCTCAAAATGTGTGACCTTTTGACCTCTGGTGACCTCATTATTTAACCGATTTGCATATTATTGCTGTCGTCTGAAGAAGTACACCAATACGATCATTTTGAGTGGTAGTTTGAGGCTGTAGACCAAAAAATAAAGAATCTACAGGTGTTTACATTTCCCCTACCCCAAAGTTTTAGTCGAATATATTGGGTCACGAAAATAGGGAAAATGGCAAATTTCTCGGTAAAGCACAGGATACAACTTGCAAGACTGCCTGATCCTTATGCCCCAGGGTAGGGTACACCTAGAAATGACAACAAAAATTTTGCAACAGAAAACATAAATAAAGTGGTGTCAGCTCCTGGACTAGAGCGCTACCTGTCGTGACAATGCCACAAATATCGCCTGCTGCCAGTGCGGCTTTTAGCATATCAAGTAAGACCGCGAGAGTTTTGCTGCATCTTCGATATTTTAATTTCCACTTCGTAGCTACGTAGCTACGAAGTGGAAACGAATCAAGATAAATTTCAAAATTTAATATACACGGCAACTCTATCGGTCTGCGTCATACGCTAAAATACTCTCTTGCAGCTGGTGATATTTGTGATACCAACCATCTCCTGAAACACATTACATCATGGAAATGAAGTCCATTTTCATATTTCATACTTCGTATTTCGCCAGGTTTGCGAAACCTCACTATGGAGGTTTCGCACCCTTACGAACTGCGAAAACCGAACACGAAAATCGAGTTCGTGTTCGTATTTCGTACTTCGCAAAATTTCGAGTTTCGCATAAAATACGACCCAAACAGAAGGCGAGCACAAAAATCGACACACAATATGATAAAGTATATAAAGTCAATTTCCAGAATATTTAGCAAATTTTCGACCCCAACCGGGGTCTTCTTCAGGCTGGAACTTTAATCTGAAACTCTAGAAAAGACTGAGCTGAAACCCAAATGTAGATCTGAAGTATCCAACCCAAACAGTACGGGTCAGCGATTAACCCCCTGCGTGCGGATGGCGAATATACACGTCTTTGGCCTGTAGCACACACCCTTGTGCATTCAAACTGACCTAGAATCGTAACAGTGGACCGATTGATATTCTGCTTGCAGATTTTTTAATGCGAGACTACCCCCCCCCCCCGAATACGCGATTTTGCTCTGTTTGAAGAAACCTGGCTAAAATTGCGTTTTAACGGTTGTCCCGGGGTCTAGACTGACAGACTCCAAAGTGCAAATCTGACTAGTTGTGACAAAATGGCCGTATCTCCGGAACGGAAGCAGCTACGACGACGCGACTGGCGCCAAAAGAAAGAGGAGAATAAAGTAGCTGCCCCTTTGACCCAGCGACAGACGCGTAGGAGCAGCGGTTTTCGAGGTATAGACGTTTAAAGATTGGTAACCTGACGAAAACTTAGGCCAAATGCGACTATTTCGTCACAACTTGCATCTTCGCCTCTCTCTTGTTTCTCTCACAGACATTTTGGAAGAAGGAAACCTGCATGAGGTCGTGGCCCATTCAGTTGCCTCCAGAATGAGTGTCTTGTCGCCAGTTTTGGTTGCATATTTTGGGAGCTAGGCGCGTTTTTGTAGAGACATCAGAAATTCATGTTACGAAATGGTACACCTTTCAACTGTATCCCGCACGCAAAGGGTTAAGGAATGAAAAGAGTCCAAGCCCCAAAAATTGGTTGCTAAACCTAACACAGAATATAATTAGTGAATGTAAGGCTTGACTAGGCTGAAAGGAAAGGGGTTTAATAAATTATAGCTTGGAGGAATTAAACTAACAGTATAATACCCCCAAGATTATAGTAAGGGTAATTTATATTAAGAAAATGTATGAAAAGATGATAACAAAATAGAAAAGAAATGAACGGCAAGGTAATAAGAAACAAAGAGGCTGCCAAAGACAACAGTAAAGAATGGCGTAAAAGATGAAAAAGAAAGGAAGCCTAGGTGAACGGCAACTGCAAACCACTGACCAACGAACAAGTAGGAGAAGAGCAATGGAAGACAAAGGCCTAGAAAGAGGACCCCTGTCCTCCAGAGAAAAAAGGCCTACTAAGGGGAAAACGGGGGGGGGGAGACCTCATGCCAAACCTTTTTGGCCCTGACGCTGGCGTTGGTAAGGAGAATCTACGNTACTGTTAAATATTTGTCCATTTTTGACTGATACTGAAACATTGTTATATCATGAAAATATTGTATACAAAAGTTAAAACCTTGTTTTTGAAAGAAAAAAACAGACGATATTTTGTAACATCTCGTCTTTTATCACGTTTCTTTCTTATAGTGTGCCCCTCCCCTCCCTGCCCCGCCCACATTTCTCTGTCTTCCAGATCAGACATTTTGGTTCCCTCAGTCACCGCTAGGTTGAAAGGTGACTTCGGTAGCGGCCGCCATCTTCGGGGCGAATTCTGTTGGCACAGGTCATTGGGAATATGGTCGCTACGGAGCCAGCAGTGCCATATGCGGCCTTGTTCTACAAGAACTTGGAAATGGATAGAAATGAGGCTTTGAGTCTAAACAAGGGTAATTACGAAGGAGAGGCACAGCTATCACCCGAATCTAGGTCAGATATTGCATGGTGGATAAGCAATATTGATAGTGCTGTCATGCCATTGGAAAGGGCAGACCCCTCAATTTTTGTGACTTCGGATGCTAGTGGAAAAGGCGGCTGGGGGGGGGGGGGATGCAGGGAAGGCCAGCGGTCAACCGGGGGAAAGTGGTCCCAGGTTGAGGCAACTGAGCATATTAATTACTTGGAGTTGCTTGGTGGTTTCTTTACCCTGAAAGCTTTCTGTTCTGATTGTGTGGACATACACATTAGGTTGAGAATGGACAACACGACAGCTGTAGCGTGTATTAACAGATTTGGCAGCATGAAACCAAAGCTCCACAAGTTGACCAAAGAGATATTCTTGTGGTGCATAGAAAGAAACATTTGGTTGTCAGCAGCACATCTTCCGGGAAAGATAAATGAAAGGGCAGATGCAGAGTCAAGACATCACAATGATGATATTGAATGGGCTCTGAAAGAGGCCATATTTGACAAGATTGTGAAACTATGGGGTGAATTTGAAGTTGATTTGTTTGCATCTAGAATAAACCAAAAAGTGAACAAATATGTCTCATGGAGACCTGACCCCTCCTCGTTTACAGTAGATGCCGTCTCATTGTCCTGGAAACGCTTATACTCATATATCTTCCCACCTTTCAGTTTGATCGGTCCCTTTCTGAAGAAGATTCTCGCAGATCGAGCAGAAGTCGTGCTGATTGTCCCCATCTGGCCAACAAGGGCTTGGTTTCCAAGAGTACTGGAAATGGCTGTCGACCTACCGAGAATTCTACCAGGATGCCAATATTTCGGACTGGTGACAATGGGCTAGGTTCACCGACCAAAATTTCCAATCCCAGTTTTCTAAAAAGTCAAATATCTTGAAAATGGCCCAATGTTATTACTTTGCACCTACACTAAAAGTATCAGGATGACAACGTGATAATTAAAACGCCATATTAATGTCTGGCCGATCCACTCATTAGCTGGAACAAAGGGTACAACTTTCGGTACATAATGCGGCCTTATTACAAAGAACTAAGAGATTATCTTCTGTATACTATAGCTACGACATGTACGAGGCGATTCCATGACCGCGTTTTGTTTCCCGTGAGAAACGTCTCCCTAGTGACACCGGATCGACTTTTCGGAGCGAGATAAGCGTTCAGTAAACGCTTTGGAAAGCTAGTCCCGTTGATTATCTCTTAGCTGTCTGATCTGGAAGACAGAGAAATGTGGGCGGGGCAGGGAGGGGAGGGGCACACTATAAGAAAGAAACGTGATAAAAGACGAGATGTTACAAAATATCGTGTGTTTTTTTCTTTCAAAAACAAGGTTTTAACTTTTGTATACAATATTTTCATGATATAACAATGTTTCAGTATCAGTCAAAAATGGACAAATATTTAACAGTATCGACTGCACTGGTCGTGTTTTCAGAGTCTTTCCTTGGTTGCACCTGTCTATCGACGCTGTATGGCACGCTTGTGGTAAACTCAAGCTATCAGTCATATTATACTAAACGTCTACGTTCATTTGGTGGAGTATAAAAATCTACAATGGTCGTCTATCCAGATTTGAAAAGCAAGATAGCAACTTGTCCCAAATAGAAATAGATGAAATGCTTAGTTTCATGTGTGACATAACTTCCGAAATTCCTGCCAACAATGCAGTGCCACGTGGGGTTGTATTTCTTGTCGAATTCCTTTTTGATGTAGGCAGCAATGTCCTTTTCAATGTTGAATTTTTCAAGCGCCTGGGTTGCGCAGTCGATGGCGTCTTGCTGCATGTCCTCGGGCATGTCAGCATTCTTGACAACAGCCTTGCGGTCAGACATGGTGATCTGAAAAAAAAATATCTGTCAAAATAGACGGTTGAGTAATTATCCAGTTCTGGTAATATTAGAAGGCTGTATAGTATATACACATCATAGAGGTCAGAATTAACCCGACGAGGAGTTGCCTTATCCAGTGAGAGTCTGCCGAAACCGTGACGTCGATGGTGACAGCGCAGCGCGAGCCCGCGTATAGAGAGGTTTAGCATCGTAGACTTGTGGTAACGAATACGAAGGAGAAATGTGATAAATGTCGCTGGCGGATTTGAGAGGGTGGGAACGCCAAGGAGACTGCACCTCAAGCCATGACGAGTTACGTCTCCAACGTGCAAAAACCTCTACTAGGGAAAGCAGTTAGGGCCTTGGCCTACCGGTCAGCCGGTAACCATGGTAACGTTCATCATGGAAAATCATCAAACCTTGAAAGAAGGCGTGTGTGTTAAATACGGAAAAATGGAAATATCAAATACATGTGTCAGAAACTCACCTCTTTCTCCAAGTCTCAGAATATGAAAACGACAATTTACGAGCTCGCGGCAATCGAACACCAACCAAAGGGGGCACGCCGGTGGAGATCAAACTTGTTGTGCGTTCCGGTCGCTATGGGCCTAGTGGGAAACGTACACGTCCGTCGGAACGTTTATCACACTACCAATGAGTAGGCGGCTCAGCCGGCCGTGATTGGCCTTTGTTGTTCAACACTCCAGCGGTATTAAAGTCTGGCAACACCTATCTTTGACCTAATGGAATGCGGAAGCTAGGAAATTGATCGTTGGATTTTCCACGGACCTTTAATCACACGCGGCTATTGAATGACCGGCGGACAACGCGAACAATCGGGGAACGACCACAAGTGATCGACAGGCATGATTATAAACTGCAAAGCTCTGTCACATTACATGACTTCCGCATTACATTAGGTCGAAGATAGATGTTGCCAGACTTTACCATAGTTGAATATATCATTATAGGCTGTTCCGACATGATCCACAGGGATGATCACATTTTACACACTGCAGTGTACATACACTATTCACGTATTCTTCTAACAATCGAAAAATGCGCTGTTATTCCACTTACTTTTATTCTAGGTCATGGGAGCGGCACAGCCAAAACCAGTCTGTCCCTGGTTCACTGCATGAGGACAATATAGGCCAATGTAGACTGTATAGGACTTCAGGTCAGCCGACACAAATCAACATGAACTAGAAATTGACTTTTGAGTCAATTTGAAGACCGCCCTTGAAAATTCACTGATGAATTTTGTAAATATTATGTTAGGGCAATGTAGAAACTGATGATATGAGGAACCGGAGGAACTAACGTCACGACGCGGCGCTGTGAGCAGTGCGACCGGAGTTTCTTTTTTCTAACGTTATTTCCATTTATTTCTGTCAAGACAAAAGAATGGCACTGTCAACATTTGGCATGTTTACAACGTCGGTTTCAATGATAAACAACTGCTTTAACTTCCTAATATATACGACCTCATTGGAGATATTTCAAAACGAGTTGAAGAATTTGATCGGCAAAAAACCGAGAAGGACGTAGTGGTAGTAGTGTTAGAGCCAAGAAAGGGGATTCTCCCTGATCTGGAAGGAACTGAGTGGATGGATGTTCAATGCATGTAATTTTCTTTGTTTGGCATGCGACGTTCTCGTGGTGTGGATAAAATGAAGATAACCCCATAACAGTCATCCTGAGAATCTCAGGTCATTTACGGTCGTCCTCCCTCAATGAACCAAGCGCGAGAAGGGGAACCGGTTGTGAAGACCCTGCGTGCGAGGATGCATCACAGTAGTGTGCATGAAATGTGACTCTGTATTCCTCCCCACCTTGACAAGACTGGTGTCCTGTCCAACCCATATATAGCCAGTGGTAACACCACCACCATCCTTTTCATCACTATAATTGTGAATTTCAACGCGCTGTTGTAGCGTGACTAACCCTTCACTAGAAATTGACTTTTGAGTCAATTTGAAGACCGCCCTTCAAAATTCACTGATGAATTTTGTAAATATTATGTTAGGGCAATGTAGAAACTGATGATATTGGGACTGAACATGCGTCATTTAGGCCTACAGTGTAGAGTGCGATTGCGTGTTTCGCGGCAGCCAAGAGCAGGGGGGTTATTGTTTTCAAAGTTACTAAATTTCACAATTGGTAAACTTGTCGGGTCGACCGTTTAAATGTTATTGATTTCAGACAAATGTGCGTGTTATTTTCCGCGAAATACGGATAGGCCTATATCACGGCACCGGGCCAAATTCATTTCGATCGCCGATTGGCCAGAGGACCTGAAACGTGTGTAGTGTGCGTGGCGTCACAGTTGATCCGAGATGAGATGACGTCAGCGAAAACCCCGCTGCCGCGAGTGACGCTGCAGCGTCATGCTCGACGTCGTGGTGACGCTGCGTTCTTAGGCCCGACGTCATGGGCTGTTGGCAAAGGTAAATGCGTTAGGACAACAAACTTCATCTAATTTAACAGTTCGTTGTTGGCGGATGACCTCCAAAATCAATAGGGTTCCGTGTAACATGCATATCTACGGCTTGTTGTACTTGACTCGATGACTCGATGGCGCGATGACTCGGAGGCACGAGGAAGGCCAGTTAAAATTTCCTGCATAGTTGGTGAATGCCGCATTTCAGAACACTGGGTTACTATGCGACATTTTAGCCACCTAAGGCATATTTTTATAACCATCATCGTTAAACCGCATACCTATTCCCAATTTTAGTATAAGCCGTGGCTTCATTGGCGCTTGGAATTCATGATTGTGGCTGTGCGTGAAGCAGCGGAATTTATTCAAGACAGTTTCTTTTGTTCAAGTGTTTTGAAAAGGTACAGTCCAATAATCTTTCATTACACAACAAAAAACTCAAAGAGCTGTAAAAGAGTGTAAAAATCACTGCAAGAATTGAAAAACGGTTAACCAAATTGAACAAAAATACATTGCAAGGTTTATATAATATCGTCCAGATCTGAAAATTTTCGTCCAAGATTGTCACGTGCGTCTTGCCAAGGTGCACGTGACCACATAACTGATGACGTCATGAAGTACTTGAATAACTCGGGTGCATTTCGTCATTTTCATGAATTTACTTTTTGCGTGGCAGCTTTGACGCATTGGGACACTTCCGGTGAGGAACATGCAGCAGGATCATTAATCAAAAGGGCTGAAAATTACCGCTATACCTCCTCTGGTGTGGAATAGGGAGACAAGACCAATCCCTACAACTTTTCAAAAGGGACCCATAGTAAATTCTCAAGGACTTAGGAGCTAAGGCCTAGTTCGCGGCTATCCTTCATTTCATGATATGCGCTGAATATCAACTTCAATTCACCTCTTTATAGCAGGCGACACTACGTCGGTGCACTTCCGCCGTTGATCTATTCCACTTCTTAGAAATAACCAGCTGAACTTCATTGGATAATTTTGGCGGTCATCGAGTCATCGCGCCATCGAGTCTTCGCGTCATCGAGTCAAGTACAACAAGCCCATATCTACAATTCCTGAAAGTTTTGTCGCGATACGTGGCGTATTTTTTGAGTCATCCTGCCGAAACCACAGATTGGACGGAGAGAGAGAGAGAAATCCAGTGAAACAAATGAAGACCGCCACCTTGTGAGCCCGGGCTGTGAGGTGGTGGCGGTCTTAAAAATCGGACTGGGTACACGACTGTCGTGCACAGAATGCGATTTTGGGGGCCCGACGGTCGGGTCAGGACGACCGATTTCTTCACTGTGTAGACAACTAGTCGTGGCTGCACTGAAGAATCTATGGTTTTAGGTACACGACGGTTCGTCCGCCATGTTTAAGCTGGGAGACCTTAAATTGAACCCCATACAGTTCCGCCTGCGGCTGACCCCGACCATAACCATTCGGGGCAGATCTAATCCTACCCCTACCCCCCCCCCCCCCACCAAACCCTCCTGTCGTACACTCCTTTAGACCTATGCCCCCTAAAAACCCTTTAAACCACTGCCGAGGCGGGAAATCGAACGACGTCACGGTCGTGTACCGAAATGTGTTTTTCCTCAGTGCGCACACGACCATCGGGTAAATGTGACCCGGCACGACAAAATGAGTCGGAATGCGCACATAAGAAGATCAAACATGTCCAAGGTGACACCAACGGTTCGCTGATTTCAGGATTGTCTGCCCATTGTGAAATTTGACTTGGTCGATTTCTGTGGTTGCTGTCTGGTTCCACCTTCGGTGTTCTTCTGTGCGACTTCTGACTCATTTTGCTGTGCCGGGTCACAAATAGTTAGTGCGTTCGAAAATACATGTAGCAACCTTTATGCATGTTATGCAAGGAAACAACATACAAGGAAACATTTTTTTCATGACGCAACGTGAGCACCTAACATGACGTCAATGATACCTAAAAGGACGTCAATGATGTCGTTTCGGTACAAGCGCTCGCAGCGCCGACCTGTCGGTGAGCGGGTTCCCCATTGTGCACCCTCTATGCCTCGGTTAGCTCAACTTGAAAGTGCCAGCCTGAAGAAGACCCCGGTTGGGGTCGAAAATTTGCGAAATTTCTGGAGGACGACTTCTGGTATTATTATATGATTTTGTGTGTCGCCTTTTGTGCTCTAGTTTTGGATCTGAATCATGTCAGGTAAACTCCCTCCGCAGTTGTGAGACGCGCCCCCTTCGGTTTACTCGCTCTCCACAACTGCTTAACTTCGTAAAATTCGCCGCGTTAGGTCAACAGGTGGCGCTGAGAGAGTCGACCAATGAGAGCACCGAGCAACCGGTAACCAAGCTGGTCTGAGACACTTTTTCATTGGCCGAGCGGTTCGTAGCCATGGTAGCACAAGAATATCCGTTGCCACCGGGCCAAAGAGTTAATGAAAGCAGCGTGCTGATAGGCAGGCCGTGACGCCATCTGTTGACCAAACGCGGCGACTTCCACGAAGTAAAGCAGTTGTGGAGAGGGAGTAAACCGAAAGGGGCGCGATACACAACTGCGTAGGGAGTTTACATGTCAGGTTCTTGTCCGAAACGAAAATAAATTGGAGGAAAGTTCCTTATTGTTTCAAAATGGATCTCACATTAGCCACGTGAGTGGTGCTGCCGTCGTCGAAAAGGCAAAGGAGTAGGAAGGGGTGTCACTGGGTTAAAGAATGGATCAGGATGAGAAGTGAGTCTGGAGGCTGCCATTTTGTACACATGCCACATGATGCAGTTGTGCCACATATATAAACCTTCCGATTGGTCAATGGCTTGAAATGTGGCATGTTGTGAACATTTGTTGGCAAGATGAAACATGCAGCTAAAAACTTGAACATTATCATACATGTTGGATGGTGTTTAGGTTTGTTGGGAAAACGGTCTACACGGTCATACATTTGTCCATGAACATCATCATACAAATGTACGAGGATGTTTTGAACAAATGTATGATCGTGTAGACGTTCGTCATACAGATGTCCATGAATGTTGGACTGTGTACACGGAAATCCACAACAACTTGAACATCATCATACAAATGTATGATGCTGTTTCTTACAAATGTATGATCGTGTAGACGGGCGTCATATTCGTCTGTGTGCGCCTTGCTTTATAGCCAAAGCTGTATGATGATGTTCATGGACAAATGTATGACCGTGTAAATTGGAATTTGAACATCTGCGAACAAGTGCGAACATGTTGGATGATGTTCGAGCATGCACATTAATTTGGACAAATGTTCAAGGTTGTTCAAGCTCTAACCAATCAGATTACGGTTGGGTCACATGATATTTCGAGTCACGAGCTTTATTAGGAGTGTCTAATAGGCTGCGACATCCATCATCAGAAAGTTTTTGTAGGATGACTGGTCTTCACCCCTCTGTTCCTTCAGAAGTGAATGATTTGCCCCTCAAATCCCTCTCCTCTGGATCCGCTGCTTAACCCACACATGTGGTGCTCTCAATCTCCTTCTCACCATACGCTGGGAACAATTAAAGGATAATGAAGGTTGCAGGAGTCCATGATGGAAAAGTGATTTCCATCCAAATTTTCGGAAACATTCCTGAACAACCTTTTGACAATGACCTATGGTGTAAACAAGTGTTTTAGTGACCTCTAACATCATCATACAAACACCGTTAGAAAAAAAAACAGAAGATTTTACAGAAAATATTTTACAGAATCGTGCTGTAATTCTCATAAATACTCAAAAAAATATCTTGTTATACAGATATTTCTGTTGAATAACGGGTTTCGTGATATATTGATTAGTACTTTTGTAAAATGACGGAGCTTCTGTAGTTTAACGGTAGCTTCTTAATTTTAACAATAAATTTACGGTCTGTACTGTTGATATACTGCACTTCCTGCCATTTTACAGGACTTCCTGGGTTTCCTCTTCCATTACTTTTTTTAGCCAAAGTAAAGAAAATCCCTATTGTTCAATAATGTTAAACAGCGTGTTCAATAGTGATTTTCTTTACTGTGACTAAAAAAAGTAATGGAAGAGGAAACCCTGACTTCCTGTCATTTTACAGGACTAATATTTTTTTCACAGATTCGGTAATCCCAGGATGTTAGTTAGAGAACGCTTGTGACTTTGTAATGTTGTAGATTTATATGTCACACGACTTCTTGAGTTGTTGGTACCGGTGCAAGTACATGTAGTTGTATAATTCAAAGTCAAAGTATTTTACGCACATATAGGCCTAGATGATTAAAAATAAGTTCCCATGAGGGCATTTGACGCTCGATTTTCGATGTTCGATGGTGAAAGTATTGTTGCAAACATGACGCCAATCAAGAGCAAGCAGAAACCATGTTTAGGGCCTCGGGCCTACATGTACAACGGCCTGATCGGTGAAAGGGACTTCGTAGTATTGTGTTCAAAGTTTTCGAGTATTTAAATGTCACAAAAATAGATGCCTACTTTGCAGCGACATAATGGAAGGCGACTCTTTTAAATTCAAAGAGATGAGCAAAGAGTTTCATCCTAACGCAAACATGAATTGTGAAACAGAGAATTTAATTTACATTTTAGCATGTACTGGCTTTGAGGAAATATATGTGGGAGAAACAAGGAACAAGCTGAGACAAAGATTGAATCTCCACAAATCACATATAAATAACCCAAACTTGAGAATTCAATCTGTATCTGAACACCTTGACACCTGTGGAGGCAAACGTTTCAAATTTTGTCCTCTTTTCAAAATGAATTCTGCAGATGACACACGGAGAAAACGTATGGAATCTCATTTCATAAGAAAATTCAATCCAAGCCTGAATCAGGCACCATAAGGATTCTCACCACACCTCATTGGACTACATTGGTCCGTTACTAATTGAATGTACAATTAGTTATTTCAAACCATGATTAGCTATAGAAAGTCACTGGCGTGACAAGGGAAGAATTAGGCCTTCCCAGACTTGTTGGCTCACTAGTGACCCTAATTTTCGTGTCAGATTTTGCGTTTCCAATCGATTGTGGAGTCATGTTTTGTCCAATGTTATTGATCATGGTATATATTTATACGGTGAATTGTATGTAGTTTTGTCTGAAGTCAACGAAATTTTGATACGTTGCATTGTTTTTGAGATATTGGGTTTTTTGGGCCTGAAAGAGCGGATGCGTATTGTGCTTGAGGCTGGATTTTTGGTTTACGTAGTGGCCATTATTTTCATACCGGTTTTTCCCGATTCACTCTTCGATCGTGCGGTTATTCACAGTACCATAACCAGGACTTCGCACTCACGCAGGAAACTTTCATTGTGAGGCTGAAGAATATTTGAAGCCAATAAAATCGGATAACCTTCGATAAAGATGAACTTGTAGTGAACAACCTTAATAAGTTAAAAGTAGATATCCATTTGCTGCTTCGGATTTCTTCTGGGGCCATAATATTCGTTAGTTGACCTACAAATTGCGTTTAATGCCCTGTGCATTCGCGATATCCAATACATGGCAGAATAACACAGGCAGGACGAGCCTATTATTGGAAGGCGTAGGGGTTTCAGGATTGTTAGGTA
>NMRB01001137.1:140913-157389 GCA_002633025.1 Notospermus geniculatus | reverse complement strand
CCCCCTTGGATCCGCCACTGTAAAATAGTGATACAACCTATTACAATATTCGAATTGTCCATCTATTTTCTCTTACTCCCATTCATAATATATATGAAGTCAACCTGCAGAATTTTACTAACAAATTTTCAGGCTCTGTCACTTCGCACTGTGAAAATCCAGAAAAGACCCATTCATAACCCTCCACTTAGTGAGCCCGTGTCGCCACCAGGCTTGTTCTACTTTGGTTTAGTTTTGTTTTGTTTACTGTATCCATGATTACTCGCCTGGGTAACATGACAACAACTTCATAAATATAATGTAATTTGTCTCATTCTGTATTCACTTTTCAAAATGTCCTAAAGACAGAAAACCGGTTTAAGGAATAAATCATAAGAACAATGTTTATTTTATTTTCTTATTGTGTACTAAATAATTGTGCCTGTCAACACGGATTTCATTCCCTCGCAGACAAGTTTGATGGTGTTTGCCAAGTTTATTAAAGCATGGCTTTGACAGTACTCGAGTGTTCGGGTGGTCGAGTGGTCTAACACGCTTGACTTTCAATCCTAACAGGGTCAGTGTGTAGGTTCGATCCCAAGCCAGGACATGCAGGAAAAACTGTTGCGAACCAATTTAGGGAAGGGCAAGTAAAAGAGCCCCACACAGGTGGACAGTAGCCAGTCTAAAAGAGTTATGAAGCTTCCAAGTGATAGGGCTACAAAGATGCAGTGAAATTACAGAAAGGTGCCTGCAGCAGAGTTTCAGGCTTTCTCTTTATTTTCACAGTCAAAAGTTAAAAATATGGATTCCTGTAAATGGAAGTTACAGTGCAACATTTGTTTACAGTTTATCTTTAAATCAATTTTCCAATACAGTTGTTATCTTACAATTTTCTGTATTTTTAATTTTCAACAGTAGAAATAAAGAAAAAGCCTGAAACTGCAGGCACTTTTCTGTAATTTTAGTAAGGATATTTCTAACAGTGAATGTATGATGAAAATTTGAACAAAAGTATGATCGTCTCAACGGGGCTGTGAACTCACCTCTGGAATCCCGCCGTACGATGGTTCTGGGTTGATATCTTTCATACTGTGCTCACCAATATGTGGAAACTTTCCAAACTCGTACCAAATAGTCAGAGCTTTTCCAATACTCTTCTGTTTGGCGTTGGTAACAATTTCATATTGAGATAGATCGGGGTGGTGTGGCTTCTTGCACATGTTGAGTGGTGCGTTCCAGATTGCTATAAATGGATCATCTGGCAGAGGGTTTTCTGCTAAAACAGCTCCAAACATCAGCATCATTATCAGGATATTCATTTTGGAAGATACGTCCTGTTGTGGCTCGCAACTTCTGAATGTCATCCAGGCAATGCCAGGAAAGCAGATGGGTAGGCCTATTAAAGGACAATGGACTCCAGATCAGTTGATTCAGCTGGAATGCCCGGACCACTAAACAATGACTCTCAAAATCTCTTCAGCAGTAGGCCTATGGCCTTGACCCTATCCAACGCAGAATTAGTCAGTGTGGAGGCTTCCAACAATATTATGATGCCAGATTTGGAAATATGTGAACTAGGCCTGAAACCCATCAACATCAAACTTCCAGTTTTACACAATTTCCGCCATGGGTGGTTTTGTGAGCTTTTCTCTAGTCTGGTTCCCTGACCTGCTGTATGATGGCGCTGACTGATGGTGCGATACAGAGGTCAGGCAGGCGCCGCGTCGATACTGAGCTAAAAATAGAACATTAGTCATGCACTGACCGTTATGGGGATATCGGGATTCGGTGAAGGAGTTGTACATTTGTGTGTGAAAACTGTCAAAATGCTGGGTGTTCTTTATGTTTTCGGTGCACCAGTATCAGCTCTGCCTCTGCATCGTCCTGTACAGGTATCGCAAGAGAAATAATTCCGAAGTTATAGGGTGAAAAGGCTGCACAATCGGCTTGATGTTCGATGCAGCGAAACATCCGGTTACTAAGTGACGTCACAGCAAAATTGTCAGGATCTTGACAAGTTTAGATCACGTGATCAGTATTAACGGTGGCGCCTGCCTGACCTCTGTATCGCACCATCAATTAGCGCCACCATACAGCAGGTCAGGGAACCCTTTTCTCCTGAATTGGTTGCTACAAATCATAGTCTACTCGCAAAACCCATCTAACTTTCATGAACCTTTATCTTAGCAGGCCTAAATATATCGAGTATGTAAATGTATCGAGTTTTGCCGTTCGGAGCATTCCTCCCTCAGGTCTTTTAAAAACTGGATTCAATAATTTGATTACACTTCTGGTAGCTCGACTTGAACGTGCCAGCCTGAAGAAGACCCCGGTTGGGGTCAAAAATTTGCGAAATTTCTGGAGGACGACTCCTTTTATTATAACGATTCAATATGTAACCTTCAAAAAAAAACTGATTTTCCGCATTTCGCGGCACTTAAAAAAGATGACTACATTTATAAACCAACTGTAAACCATTGCTTTCGTCATCGCAATAACACACATGCTTCTTGTGTCGAAGAACCTGGTCAGCACCTCCTTTTGGTACGCAGGTGTACCTCATTCATGAGAACTACCTGATCAGCCGTCGAGTCGTGTTCTTGTTCGAACACGAGTTGAGAAAGTCAAGTGAATGTGGCATGCTTCCATGTGAAACTATGAACGATTGTGATCATCAAACTTTTTTCGTCATCTAACTGTTGCTCACATCTAGAAATCTTTTCCTCAAGTGTTGTTTTAATGTAAACACGTATCGACGGCGAGGGTAGCTCTCGTGAACGTATGACTTGAGAACTACACATCGGGCTCCATATTCATAAACATGGACGGTAGCCATGTTGGATTTTGTTATCAACCTGAGTTGACCTGTTATCTGCTATAGCTTGCTATGTAATGACTGTGCACAGTTACGGTGGACCGGACTCTCTGCCTTATCTCCTCCTTAGTTAGGGTTTGAAGCCTACGTAGAGCAGCCTATGTGTACAGTACAATAGGAGGAGACTGCTATTACGGTATTTTGGTTTTGAAATAAGTGATTATTTGTATGAAAAAGAGAGAAAATCAGATGTGTGGTGACCTGAGCTGCCATCTACAAGAACGGCAGTGACCTACGAATGAGATGAGTGGCTGGCATTAAACAGATACACATGTCAGTAGGACTCAACATGTGAACCTTAGCTATCATGAATCTGGGTCACCTTGGTATTATGAGCTGAAGAGGTGTAATAAACCAGACGTGATGCTGCTGTTTATTAAGTGAAAACTCCTCACTGCTCATGGATTTGATTCCTATCCATGAAACTGGCCCTCTCCAAACAAAGTTAAACTCATCAAAATAAAGCAACAGACCCTCTACCACAGGATATTCAAGGACAAACACACTCCCTCAAAATGTGTTCGCCGCGGGTCAATATGCTAGTATTCAGAAACATGCTTAAAGGGGCCCTACAGGCAGCTCCCTCATACGCATTCTGTTGTGCTCAACACCAATCAGTTGGCATGTAAATCTTAACTCTGACAATATGTATTACAAGTATACACTAAACACCAACATTTGAGCCGTAATCTGTAGGTTGCCAGTTGGTAATGCCACCTGTGATGAAGTGGCCGCACTAATATGAGCCTCGTAGCTATCTGCCTATAGGACCCCTTTAAGTGAAAGTGTGATACTTATCATGTTTTGAACAAATGATATACAGTACACGGAGGTGTGCGTTTACCGGACACCCGGAATGCATAAGGGGTATATGCTATGCATTTTGGCATACAACATATCATTTCCGCATCCCGTATACCGCATTCCGGATCTGGTATTGTATTAAAACGCAGCTTTAGACTTATTAGTTTATGAATACGGCCCCCAGTACCCAATCTAATTTCTTTTCCAAGTTTTTTAGTCAGAGTAATGGCCAATGATATCATCATACAAATAATAATGTGTACATTAGTCCATCTCTCCATCTCCATCTCTGTCTTCATAGCGGCAGAATATCAAGTATGCAGCTTGTTCAAGTAAACCAATTTTAATTGTTGTCTGTTCTGACTATAGACAAATATGGATCTCTATTGTTATTGTCCAAGGCCCATCTGTCCCTCTCATTGTTTTCGTGTTCCTCACAGCGTCCATAATTCGGCCTCCGATATCGATTCAATTTCAATTCAGTTCAACCTGATTAAATACGCTCTGGTATTGCAGAAATATGATTTTGGTCTGTCGCCAGCTGTTATTCTGATAGTCCTACTGGAGCGCCTGGTTCTTGATTTGCGCCGGTGCCTGGTTCGATTCTGTTGCAGAATCTCTTTTATTCTGATTGGCCGGTGTAGTGAAGTCAGTGGCCCGCCGCGTGCGCACGTTGTCGGCAATGGTAGGCTCCAACTTTGAACAGCCACCATTCGGCATTGGACTTCTCAAAAAATAAAGTTCACGGTTATCCCATTTAGATCGGCCCTTTTCATTTTCATTTCGAAGTAAATGGGTAGAACCTCACGAAAGGGAATCCCTGGATTTGTACCACGATCCTCCGCTAGGTTGGTTTATGAGCATCTCTACACGTATAATAATAGCCTATTACAATTTTGCGTTTTAATTGGCTGCTATAAAGACGAGGAAATACCACCGTTGAAAATGACGTCATTCGGGTTCAATGGCAAAGGTAACAAAACGTCAGAAATAGCCTCACTAGTCGTGATGTAGGTCTCTATCTAGGCCTATACCTATCTATTCAACTGCTCAAGAGTAGTAGAGTGGTTAAGGGTTGATTTTCGCCAGAATCTTTCACTTCTTCAAGAAAGCATGAAGCTGTCCACAGGCATACTTTGGTACCTAAAGGATCATGAAAAAATGGACCCCAAAATATGGGGCCGCCATATTGAATTCAAATATGGCCGCCGAAATAGCCATTTTCGGCAATATCAGTCCGAACACAAAATCCCGATATTTGGATGAAATTTGCCGACCTATCTAAATCGGTAGAGAATTACTTCCTGTAGGCCTACGTGAAAAACTTTCCGGACACCTCTGAATATTCTTTTGACGGAAGTTACGGCCGATTGAATTTTTGGAACTGACTTGATCATTGGGCCCAAAACTGAGTTTTCTACAGGAAAATGAGAACCGATGTACTGATGACTACTTGGACTTCCCTTGTTGACAAGTAGGCCTACCTGGGTTTACCCTCAGGATCTTGAGTGTCCATCCGGGTGATTCATTAGGCTGTCCAATCCTCATAAACCCACCTAGCGGAAGATCACGGTAACAATATAAGGAAATCCAAGGCGCCGTTGGCAGGGCTTGCCAAAAGGAGGCGCTGACCATCCGAGGAATCTGCAGAACGTCACCGCCACTGGTCATCCCGACAGGGCGGCGCTGCGAGCGGTTGTACAGAAAGCCGTCAAAAACAGAGCAAACAGTTCAACAGGGACGGAATGTCCAAAAAAGGTACAACCGCTCACAACACCTCCCAGTGGCGTAGTTCTGCGTGTTCATCATCACTGTATACATGTAGGCCTACATGTATATACCTGGTTTAGTCAGAGCCCAATCTCGTACCCAGAGAGCCGTTACGCACGGCCGAGATTGGATGGTGCTACAGTAATATGTGGATCGACATCCAACCTCGGCCAAGCGTAACTAATCTCTGGCTACGAGATTGGTCAGAGTGGCGTAGCAAATTCGTTCCTCCGGTATAGTAGGCACTATTGTGAACGATGAATATCCAATGAGGTACATGTAACTCCCTTTGTAATTCCAAGAGGGCTTCATGTTATGAAACCAATTTGAATTGAAAGGGGTTGGAATCACCTGCTGCCCCTCAGCTGTTCCATGCGTTCTGTTGCTGGTTACTGTAAACATAGTTAAGAGATGTGGAGTCCTCTGTTAAAGGGAGTAAAAACACCTGTTGCCCTTCAGCGTTCGGGCTCCTTCCTACTGCTGGTAACTCTAAACAATGGTCAGGTGATAATGAAGTCCTCTTGAAAGGTAATGCTGGTTAGGCCTACGGTGGTGTTGCAGGTCAGTCAACATGAACCAAGCCCATTTTCACACAGAAAACATCTATCAGAATTGTATGTTTTTATACATTCCACAGAATGAGGTATACTGGTGTAACGTTTTTGAATGTACCCCCGTCTGTGGTATCCTGAGAACATCAGGGGTTCTTAGTGCTCACTCCCTTGGTCACCGCACACAAACCCCTGACTAAGGACATTCGCTGGAATCAGTGGAGTATCGATGCCCTTATAGCAAATGTTCATCACCCACCGCCGCCTTTCTTTCGCTCGCCTCTTGACCCACGGCCTACAGTCAAACCGCCATATCGCTGTGGTTTTCCCCGTTGTTGGACACATGCCTGTGTTTTCGTTCCGGTTGTGCGTGTGTTACTTGACGCGTTTGTCTGTGGCAAAGATGGCGGATCTGCAGTTTTGGTGAGAAATTCATAATAAATCTCGTTTTTACCTCATCAAACGTCAAAACGGATATTCAACCACTGCACGGAACAAATAATAAACAGTAGTTTACTTCCGTACCGGTTTTATGGCGATCCGATGGTTTACTCGCCAGTTTGAAGCAAAAATAAACCCGCGTTTCCAATTCTTCCACGGCGACTGTCAAATTTCTTCATGATTCCCCCATGAAAACTCGTGAATCTGGTGATTTACGTAATTTTCCCCCCGTCTTCTTGTTCCTTGGTCCTTCCTCTTTCATTTGGCGAGGGACAAAATAGGCTGGTGAAAACGTGTCCTAATCATCATATTTGATGGCAAGGAACTGTTGCACATATCAATGTGGATGTTCGCCCATATCCATGTGTAAAAACTGGTGTGGTGAAATGACGCTGCTGTCTGATAGGCCTACTCTTGCCCCGGAGAAGTGTTTTCTTTTTCTAGGCACATTCATAATCATTAATGCCTCGCCTGTTTCAATAATTTTCATGACCTTGTCCTTGGTTGACTTCTGTACTCTTTCTGTTTTAGGGCCTGTACGTATACCGGTAGTGCATGTTGTTTGATGTATGTATGGTGGTGGGCATGAAATTATTTTCCAGTCCTATAAGAAGGCTTCTGCATGTTCTGTTGTTAGCTACTAGGCTGCTTCTGCCAGGCCAGTCTACCGTCTACTCCGTATTGAAGATGGCTGCTGCTGCTCCTCCTAGTCCCAGACCTACTGGTTCAAATGAGAATGAGTATGTATACCACTATACTTCTTTTTTATTTTAAAATTTTTAAAGTCCCATTAAAGTCATAGCCAAGTCATGAAGTGTTGACATAAAAAAAGCGTGGAGGTATTATTGCATAAGCCTGAGTTAAACTTTTTGTTATGGTACAAGGCCTAGTGCAAGGGTGTTTTACCGGTACTTCATGTTTCACTTCATTTTCAGTTCTTTTTCCCTTATGGAACTCGATTGTTTTGATGTTTCTGCTGACGAGGGAGAGACAACCATCTTGGAGGAGAACCAAGCTGTCCATGGTAGCATCATGTTCATTCTGTTGGAGTTGTATTGGGAGTGTTGCTCTACTCTACCGAAATAGATGGTTAGATAGGCCTACTGGTTAAAATATGACGATGAGTAAGTATTTTTTGTTGTTTGGTAGGCCTAATCACTGCTAATATTGAATGAGGTCTAGCCCAAGACATTATTTTTTCTAAGATGAAAACAGTGGGTCCAGGCCTACTGCCCACTGGCTCTGATCAAGATTGCATGAATGGTTGGTTGGTAGGTCTACCAATGGTTGGTAGGCCTACCAATTTTTTAGTGCCAAGACAAAGAGTTATAAGCTGACTTTGCCCCTCCCTATCATGACAGGCGGATTGGAATTTGCATAAAAAATTTTCATTAAAAAAACATGGGGCCTAAAGGTAAGAATCTTTTGCTTCCTTTTCAGGAGTTTGAGCAGTTCCTCAACCATGGCTTGTTCTCTCTGTACAATACCATTATTCATGTTATTTAAGAAGGTAGGTTGAGCTTGGCCCTTACCCTTGCCTGTTGCACTTTCTGTTGGTCATGACTCAATAATTTTTACTTTAGTCAAACCTTTATTGTTGGTTTCTTTCACTTTTCAGGTGTGAGTAGGCTATTTGATGTCATTGCAATCAGAGGCCATCTGGTGAAATCTGCAAGGGCACAACACGATGAGGTACCTTTAATTCAACCCAATCTTGGCAGTCAGAAGATGTTGTAAATATTCAATCAGATGTTTTCATTGTCAGCCTTAATTTTGAGTCGTGTATCATCCTGGATGTGTTTTCCATTGCCTTATTTTCTTCCCTTACCTCTTCAGTACATCCCAGAAGAGAAAGAGGACCAAGAGGAGGGGCCTTTGGCTTCATCCACCCAAAAAGAAGTGTGTTACTCCCGAACATGACTTTCCTTCAGCCAAGAAAGAGATGTTGGCATGTGCTCCAGTAAGGAACAAAGGATTAGCAGAAGAAAAGGCTGGAACCATTGAGCCTAGGAAGATCACCTTTGCAGACGACAAAGATTTCATTGACCACCCTGAATCTCTTGTTGAGCACGTTGAGACATGCACTGAAGAACATAACTTTTCTGATACCAATGATGATCCTGTGTGTGCGGATTCTCATTCTGATTGTAATGATGTATCTGATCCTCTGTGTGTGGATAACCCCAAGTCACTCAATGATTCGATTCTTTCAGTGGCGCATTGCTCATGGTGCCGTAGCGAACAAGCACTTCCGCTACAATGCTGGTTTCTCCGCAACGTCCAACTGCCTCTTTTGCTCTTGCCATGACGACCTAAAACACACGTTTATTGAATGTCCAAACACGTCCGAGTTGTGCGCCCTTGTTCTACGGCTAATCCATACTATTGACCCTCTCTACAAGATCTCGAAGACTATGTTTTTCTCACACCGTCACGCTCCATTGCAAAAAAGCAGATCAATCTTATCTTTGTCGTTTCTAAAGCCACCACATACAAGGCTCTTTCTAACAAGAGTTATGGCAAGGGCCCTACGTCTCCTGTTGCAATTTTCCTGTCCGATCTCAAGAATATAGTTCAAACCGAATACGACTTTTACCAGCTGACCACTGACATTATAACATTTACTTCCTTCTGGTGCAACACCGAAACGTTCTGTGACGTCGGCGAAGACGACAGCCTCATCTTTTTAACTCTTTCAATCCCGGCCATTATTGGAAAAGACTGTCTTTTTGCAGGGGGTCCGACATGGGTCTAGTAATTTTGCTCTTACTCCTTAACCGATTTCGAGGCCATTTTTTAACTGTGAATAGGCAAGACCACGCTGGTTATTTCATTCGTCAATGAAGCCCCTGCGACGCGGCGTTCTCGCACAGTCGCGTTTTGAAATGGCCCGCACTGCCATTCAACAGGGCCAGTTTTAAGCACACTGACGTACAAATAAATTTGCCAAATATTTCTTGGTGGTGTGGCGTGCAACCTGGACATGTAGGCCGATAGTGCGGCAAAAGCCCTTTCCAACAACGTCAGTCCCAGCGACACAACCGATTTGGAAGTATTTTTTCGCGATTTTTGAAAAAAATGTCGCTAAATCCGCGGTTAAGAGACCGCCCCCTCTCTTTCATTTGCACCTAATTTCAGCTCAATCGGACCAATAATAACTGAGTTATGAGCAAAAGAATGTGGTGGTGTCGGCCATCTAACTGATACCGTGATATCACGGTCTTGGGCGTGAAAGTGTTAATCTAATATTTTCCTTTTTTACTTTCAGGTCCACATCATCCAACCCTTCCCTCCGGAGACAGTGGTAGTCCGTCTTGCTCAAGACGGGCGATGACCCACTTACACCTCGTAACCATTAAATCTTAACATTGCAGTCGACAACGAAACAGCTTCTTTACCTTAACTAACATTTTCTCCCTCGATGGTTTTCTCTACCATCCATCAACTCCTTCGTTGATGTAACCAGCTTTTTCTCCCTTGTTATTGTTGTTGCTATTGCTATTGCTATTGCTATTGCTATTATTATTATTATTAATTATTATTGCCCAAAACAGTTACACGCCGCAGCAACTCCACTCTCGCTGCATGATCTACAGGTAACACCACAACGTCGCTTCGCGAACCCCGTCGCCATCAGGCTGGTATATGGCTAAACACGTAGACACCTCTCCTCACACTCGAAAGCTATCGTAAAGCTGTCGGGTGTGAAGATTGTCCGATTGTCAACTTCGAACATAACCCCAACCAACAGTAATCCACCGCCTGTTCCCGTCAATCTGGGTCTCCAGGTGGCCAAAACAAAAAAACACAAAACGTGTAATAACTCCTGAACTAATGACTGGATCATCTCCGAATTTTTATCATAGGTGTATCTAATTATGATACATAACAACGGGTTTTTGATTTGACCTACTTTTCAAGTTCACAGAGGTCAAAGTTCTACAGAAGTAACATACCTGCCACAGTTCTTCATTATTTCACGGTGCGCTTTCATATCTTGCATAAACGTGTATAAGAGGGGTACCTTCAAAAATCCAAGTGCTATAACTCAGGAACGGCTTGACCCAGAGTTCGCAAACTTGGTATTTACATCCCTCTAGATGACCTTTACAAGCGCGTCAAAATTCAGCCTGAATAAACTTACAATATGACCGCCAGGTGGCGTAACCCGAAAATCATAAAATGTGCTATAACTCAGGAACGACGTGACCCAGAGCGCTCAAATGTGCTATGTGGCTCACTCTAGATGACCTTTATGTGCATGTGATGTTTTGGCCCGATCGGACATCCAATACGGCCGCCAGGTGGCATAACCCAAAAATCATTGAAGTCCTGCAACTTGGGAATGACTAGACCCAGGTTGCTCATAACTGACATGTACACTCATGGTCAAAAACAAATGGACAGCAGTTTATTTTGAATATCTCCAAACCAATGGGGTGGAGAAAGTTGGTCCCGACATATATATACTGTATAGCAGCAAATTTTCCTCGCTATCTAATGGTATCAGCGTCGAAAAATTCTGCTGAAAGCCGCATTTGACAGAAGGAATTTTGTAACGGCACGTTTTTTGCTACTTTCTTATTTGCACTATTTCATTCAAAATTTTCATATCACTGTGTTCTACTCATCGAGGCTGTGAATTGGTCAACTACCAGGAATCCAATGAATTGACGCAGCCTGTTTATGGAAATGGACCCTGCATGACAAACACGACCTTCATCCAAGACTGGGTTTCTTTACTCATTGTGGAAGAGAAATGACAACACTCAGTTTTCATTCACCACCACAACTCGCAATAGTGCAGAGGCCTGTGTCAAAGTTGTTGGACGTGTGGCCAAAAATATTTTGATAAAAATGGCTCAAAATCATATTTCTACACAGAACAGTTGAAATTAAATCAAGGATAATGACGGCGGATGATAAAATCAGAAAACTCCAGGAAGCAGTCTGGACGTAGAGAACATCAAAAAGTTTCAATGACAGCGGAGGACAAAATCAGAAAACGCCCGGAAGCGTAGAGAACATCCAAAACTTTCATTTCACAAACGAACCGGTATACTCTATTTCGAATAAAATAACTTTGATCAGTAAAAATTCTCGGAAAGTGCACTGCTTAACCATTAGGCTAATGACGTCATCGCTCATGGAGGAAAACTTCTGGTAGTGGTGTTGCCATTCCGCGCGATTCGGCATGTTTGATTACATTTAGCACCCACGTGGCTACGGGTACCCCATTTTAAAAATAACCCATGATGCCAACATAATGATCTAGAAATAGATCCGCGACAAATTTTGCCGCAAAGATGGCAGCCAGAGCAGAAGCCTTCTAGCCCTAGCGGTGGCTTCGGGAATCAAAATGTACTCAAACTACCAGAACAACAGTATTCGAGTCATCACAATTTAAACAATGAACGTTACTGTTGAGAGAAAACGTATACAAATTTCAAACCTTCGCGTCTATCGAATTTGGGACGGTAAGAGAAAAGCACTTTACCATTCGGAGTAAACCTTAATATAATAGCGTTGCCCATATTTGTGATCCTGGCTCGCGTAAAAGTAAATAAAATAATCATCGGTTTTAAAGACTTGGTTGTGATTAAGGGTCTTAACTTCTGACACTTGAAATCGCAGCCCAATAACAATATTTTGTGGTAATCCTTATTTCTTTGCTGGTAATAATCAAAATATCTTTGATGCTGTTGACTCCATATTGAATACTGATAACGGCCATAATTATAGGATGATTTAGCCCCAACTATCTGACCCACATACCCGTTTTTCGATCGAAAAAGAAAGAATGTACCAGGTTTCATTTGGTCACAGTCAATGATCACGTCACTTTCAGTTGTGAACAGTCCATATTCAATATTGTTACATGCATGCGGGAACTTGAGTGGGACTGCATTTGACAAAACGACTGATTTACTTGATTTAACGAATGACGTCGTATGGATAGATGCTGTCGCGCTCCCTGGAAAATCATCCCTGCACATGAACATGACTTTGTCTTTTTCAAATTGTGGGTTATATTTGGTCAATGACCGACAGCAACGATCAAATTTCGGTATTTTAATCGTAAACTTGACTGTTTGATTAAACATATTGAGAAGGAGAAATGTCCTTTTTCTTGCGTGCCCCAAAGTGATAAAAATCAAAAACCCTTCTATCACATAGACTCTGTTCTGGGATTAGCCCATAGGAAATTGTATATTTCACCGAGTGCCAAAGTTGAAAACTGTGATTTTTAAGATTGTAGAGTCTGACAGTGTTCGGGTATATACCACCCATTGTAATAATTTGTAAGTATCCAGAACGCATGTCATACCGCCACTTATCCCGATCAGCACGAAACTTGAAAGGCGGTTTAAGCGTCGTCCTAGTAGTTAGTTTGTATGATATCTTACTTTCCAGTTGCTGGAGGAACAAACCGATATTTTCATAAGTAACATGTTACGGAAAAACAATACTTTCCACAGAATTCGGCAAAATGTGATAATGTCGTAGATAAAGTATTTCACTAAACAGATGATTACTGACTAAACAAGAAAAGGACATCGGAGGGATGTCAATGGTTTCCGATCCTGAAGACAGTGGCCAGTCTACAACTAGCCAATTTCCAGTCGTTGTTATGAGAAGTTTACTGCTCTAGGGCTGGTTGACTGTGATGTTGACCTATTATCTTCAGATGTATTCAGATGTATATGCTGACCCTGGAGAATAAATTTGTTGATGCCAGTATCTTGCCAAGGGCCATAAAAAGGAACTTGTTACTGGTACTCTACCTGGCCGTGGCGACAGGTTATTCAAGAAACAAACGTGTAGCAGACAAAATCTAGCGTCCAATGGAAATACCTAGTATGTCACATTTTGTTGTTTTCGAGAAAAATGGGTTTATGTGGAATGACAACTTGGAAGAGTTTTGTTGTGGAAAACACTCCTAATTAAAAATGTGTCATACAACAGGATTAAATGCAATTTGCTATGTTTTACCTCTGATTTCATGCTGAATTTGCAAAGGTAAAAATGTAGTAAGTCACAATTCTGATGACTTAGACGTAAAAACCGAGTAAGTGCACCACTGTCTTTCCGAGGCTTTGGCAACCATTTTGCAAACAACCAAAAACTGTTTACTATGATGAAACAATACCTGGTAAGTACGAATTTGGCCTTTAACTCATTTTTTTTCCAAAAATGTGACTTACTAGGTATTTCCATTGGACGCTAGAAATCTGAACCCTTGATATATGAATTTCACCATGAACCAGGTATCCGAGACCTGAAATTTTCATTCCATCTTGTAGCTCAGGTCAAGATACCAGGGGGTTGGTCACATTTCCGGGTCTGTACCTCTTGCAGGAACAAATTAACAGGCGGGACAGACTGAACAGACAGAAAGGCAGACAGACACACACAAACACACGCACACACACGCACACACACACGCACACACACACACACACACACACACACACACACCTACCCGTATATGGTACAAAGGTAGGACCCAGTCTCTGTAAGCCAAACAGAGGACTACGTTTTCCTCAAGTCCTAGCCATACTAAATTTTGTACGGAACCTTGGCTTGGGTATAGTAAGCACTGGCCACATTGTAGTTACTTCTCCTCACATAAACAAACGCAGTATGCCTAGCTCTATGCTGTAAAACACATCTTAGACCCGTCCATGAATGACAGGATTGATGACGTCAGTTACCCCAGCCAATGAAATCGACCCGCTAGAGGGGGGCACTCTCTGCAGTAAAATACGAAGACACATATTGGCTGTAGGGCTACAGGCACAGCAACGCACAGAGACAAAATTTCCATCAAACAGAGGATTGGGAAAAACTAGTCAGGACAGTATATAGAGGACCTGTGACGAAAATGGGATGATAAAAAAGAGATGACTTAAATATAGGTCCTCTCTTTGTAAAAAAGTCATTTGTTTGTTGGTGTGCTTTCCTTATGATGCCCTCCGATTCCTGCATTCACGCACTCACCTACGCACACGAGCACACACACAGCCTTCACATGATGACTTCATAAGCGTTACCACTTCCCACTTCAAACATCTGCCATTGATGGCTCGCTAAGATGTGCCTGCTGTATGAATATACACTTCGTTCAGCACTGCAATCCCATTTGCTAACTTCCCGCTCATTTCATGCACGTTGCCGGCTGCGTCATATCCAAAATCACGAATAGATCTAAAGCTGTGAAACTCAACAACAGACTGCGTAAGGAACTTCCCTACGTCCCCAGAGTAAAGTCTATTGCTTACGTTTTGAATAATCGGATCAAAATCGAAGCCGATGATTCGTATGTCACAGTAACTGTCGTCACAGCTTGCGTATCTAAAAGGCGAACCTGGATAACCATAAATTAGCCAACCAAATTCCATTTGGTATTTTGCAACAAAACGTTTGAAATGAATTCTAGCTACCTTTTTGTGAAATAACGTAATCATTAAAATTCTTTTTGTAAGGGACTTAAAACACAGAAAGAAATTTGAAAATATCGTAGCGTCTTGACAATATCGACGAGGCAACAGCGCACCGTCCTGGAAGCACATTTGTCCGAATCGGTCTACCACGTCGTACGTCATCAATAACACCCTATTTATTTTCATTAATACATATTTCTTCCACACATGTAACAAAAGACTTCTAGCCCTGATAATATCCTTTAATTTTTTTCCCAGGGAGTTTCTGATGTACGATTTCTCCTTTACGCCGATGTGTATGGAAACAAACTTCTTGGTGCTGAGGTCGAAGGCGAAAATATTTGGCTTATGAATTGGGGAGGCAAAAAATACAAAATTCTGATAGCTGTGCATAATGTCGAAACGCTCTGGTAGACTATTCTTTTTGGAAAACCATATGTTAACTACTATGACATATTCAAATTTTGTTTTGTTGAATTCAAACACCAGGAAATTCTCACTTGACACAGCCAGAAGGGAACTTTTCTGATAGCCAAACATCTGTTGAAACTTATACGTTCCTTCTGGGATTGGCGGTACTATGCGAGCTTTACGTGTTGAGTTCATCATCAAAAACCGCTATGAAATTCAATGTCTTCAGACGTGGAGTGTGAAGTCAACGTCCTGTGTGCAGGTCGGGGAAAGCGACAGTAACCACCTCTTAAAGACAATGTACCACAGGTATTTTCTCGGGCCACGAAAGTCATTGTTTACAGTTTGTTTGCTCGTGTACAGTCTGTCTTTATCTTATGATTATCTTATGAGTAAACCGTTTACACATGCAACTTTTGATAATTATGCAACTTCATGCAACTTGTTGCATAAACCTGATGAGACCAAAAATTTCATCAAAGTTGCATGTGCATGCATCTTGTTGCAACTAACTACTGGAACTTGTTGCAAAATTAGGATCCAGATCCTATTTTCAGGTGAAGTTGCAACAAGTTGCACGTTGCTGGCCAATGAGAATAGAGCAAAAATCATGTGACGTCTACTAAAGCCAAAATGGCTGCCGAACAAAGGATTCCCGCCAAAATTCCTGCAACTTGTTGCGAACTTCTGCAACTTATCCCACTGAATGTTGCAATGTGTAAACGTCACAGGTAGACTGCAGCAAGTTGCAGGTTGTAGCAACTTGCAACTTGGTGCAAACTACGTGGGACGGTTTAAGGCCCGTTTACACATGCAACTTTTCATATGCAACTTCATGCAACTTGTTGCATAAACCTGATGAGACCAAAAAGTTTCATAAAAGTTGCATCTGTAAACGGGCATGCAACTTGTTGCAACTCGATCACGCTGGATGTTGCATCGATTTTTCTATGTGTAAACCGTCCCAGGTAGTTTGCAACAAGTTGCAACTTGCTGCAACTTGCAACTTGGTGCAACCTAGTGTAAACCGCCCTTTACACATGGAAAAATCGATGCAACATCCTGCGTGATCGAGTTGCAACAAGTTGCATGTCCGTTTACACATGCAACTTTTATGAAACTTTTTGGTCTCATCAGGTTTATGCAACAAGTTGCATGAAGTTGCATATGAAAAGTTGCATGTGTAAACGGGCCTTTA
>NMRB01001137.1:127693-138263 GCA_002633025.1 Notospermus geniculatus | reverse complement strand
ATTGGCAAACGGGGGGCAGTGAAAAACATTACACGGGTTCCAAATATTACAGTCAAGGCCTAGGATCACCCACTATTTATGATTTTTTGAGGGTATTGTATCCTGGGTCCGTATTCATAAACGTACTTAAGTCAAAGTATGACACTCAACTTCCCACTTAGGCGAATCGTCCTGAACAAGTGGTATTCAATAAACTACTTATCCTAAGTATCATGCTCAAAATCACACTCAAATCTAAGACACCTCCCGAGGTGTCTTGACTTTGAGTAGGTTGGACCTGTGCGGTCGGGAATCGTTCATTTGGCTGAAGACAATGGTGCGAAATGACCGCATTGATGTTCGCTGCGCAGGAGGAACTGGTGAGACGACGTGCAATCCATCGGGAACGGTTATTCTTTGCCATAGATGGCTCGTGTTGTTGTCTGTTAGACAACGCTGAACCAAATTTTCCTCAGATAACTCTCACAATCTTCGCAGAGAGGCCTTTTATGAATACCAACATAAGTATCATGACTAGCTAAGTATTATACTTAGCGTTTATTCATGACTAAGTTAAGAACGTTTATGAATACGGCCCCTGGACCCATATTCATAAAACTACTAAAGTCTAAGCATGTTAAGTGTGACACTGATCCTTTGTTCAACACAAAAGATAAGTATCACACTTAGACTTAGACTTAAGTAGTTTTATGAATATGGGCCCTGGGTCCGTATTCATAAACGTACTTAAGTCAAAGTATGATACTTATATTCCTACCTAACCTAAGCATCATGCTCAAGTCAAATTCTATAACACACTTACTTAAAGTGTCATGCCTAAGTGGAATTCAATATGCTACTTTTCTAGTGCATCATGCTCAACTTGGCACTCAAATATAAGACACCTCCTGAGCTGTCTTAAATAGGAGAAAGTTGAACATTCACAGTCATTTCTTGCTGCGTTTGTGCTTGCGGGGCAAGAACAATTTGCTAAACGGCGTGCAGTACGAAGAGAACGGGTTTTTAGAGACCGCCTCAGTCCCATTGGATCAGCGACGTAGAACTGTACTAAAGGTATAGACTCGACCGCCCACCAATTATCGAACTGATTGATATCGAACTGATTGGAAATACGAAGTATTTGGGTATTTGGGTCATACGAAGTATTTTCACCCAAATAGTATTTGGGTGAAAATACTTTCCACCCGGGTGGAAATTCGAGAAAAAATACAATAATGTTCAGAATATTTTAATGTGGACAAAAATATATACATGGCATGTTTGGGCCACCGTAGTCCGCACTATGCGACAAACCGAAAAAACGGTGTTTTGGAAATGTTGCAGCTGGATGTTTGTGAAATGATTTTGAAATGTTAATTAGTGGTGTAGACAGGCCTAAAAACACTGAGGAACCATGCCCTGCCGAGAGAACTGAAAGTTCTGGCTGCATTGCGTTTTTATGGCACGGGGTCGTTTTCAGTTACTGAATGGGGACTCCCTGCACCATCAGAACCAACGATGAGCAGTTATTTCACAAGTAATCTTCGCATTTTTACCTCTATTGCTTCCGAGGGTTGTCAAATTCCCAGAATTGTGTCACTTTTCAGTGCTTGATCCCGGCCCAAACCACAAAATTTTAACATGCTTGTGGTTGAAATCTAACAAACTACCCGGCCGGAAAGGCTATGCATGACGCCTTAAGTTATTCATCATGCTAAGCAAAGTATGATACTTAGGCACGTTTATGAATTCCAACTTGAGTATTATACCTTGCTAAGTATGACACTTACAGAGTAGTCATGACTAACTTAGGAACTTTTATGAATACGGGCCCAGGGCAATGATCACCAGGTCGTGACAACCTCAGTTCACCATGTAACATTCTCTGTTTGAGGACTACTGATGTAATGCGTACCGCCGTCTCCTGCACCCTATTGTGTGTCATTGGTAATTGTACAGCTGGTGGTGACGTAAGATGTGCCATCAAGGTCACAACTGTGGTCAGTTTCTTCAAATGTCTTGCATCAGGAACCTCGTTTTCCTATAAAAGAGAGATGAGTTGTCCTTCCAACATACTGCCAAGCCACATCAACCCACACAATAGGTCTTGGATAGGTAGTATGTTGCCGTGGTCTTGAATGGGCAATAGGTCTTGAATGAGCAAGCAGAAGTTCATGACTTGGCTTGTATAATATCCGGCCAATCAGAGAGTATTGCATGTTCCCGTCTCACTGCATAATAATTGGAAGTGGTCTTGAACTATGGGCGGTATTTTCCGCCAAAATCTCACAGACCCGCTCACAGAGGGATCATTCATAGAGGGAAGCTCACAGAGGGTAGTTCATAGCAGGAATTATTATTTTTTTTAATTAGACATCCACAGAGGGTATGTAGTTCACAGAGGGAAGGTCACAGAGGGAAGTTCACAGAGGGAAGTTCACAGAGGGTATTTCACATAGGGAAGTTCACAGAGGGTAGTTCACAGAGGGTAGTTCACAGAGGGAAGTTCACAGAGGGTAGTTTCAGAGGGAAGTTCACAGAGGGTAGGCTAACTAGCAGAGGGAAAATTTATTTCCCAGACATGCATGAAGAATAGAGTCAGAATGGCCGCGGCTTAATGAACAGGTGTGATAAAATCTAATGCCCCCACCCGCCTGATGTCCTCCTGCATTGTTTGTCACAGGATTAAGGGTCTTGGTCTCTCTAGAGTCCAATTCAATGGTGCCGCTTAAAGGTTGCCTGAAACGCATTTCATGATTTTTTTCTCTGAAAAGTAGTTCGAGTAAAAAATAGTTCAGTGAACTTTGCATGAAGATTGGACCATTAATAACAGTGTTATACCAAATTTAAGATGTGTTTTTGCATGACAACCAAACAACTTGGTATCCATAGCTGTCCAGGCGTTGGGTTCGTGCGCGGTCAATTGTGCTGTGCTGTCCAAAAATCCAGTGACATCAAATGTGCTGTTTTCCTCTGCCTGACATGGTTGTTAGGGTGCGTAGTCATCCTTTTTAAATTCCCATAACTTGGAAATGGATCACCCGATTGTCATGCGGTTTTCAGTTTCCTGATGCCTGATTAATGTTCTACAGTACAAAAAAATGTATTATACAGAAAACTAGAAGTTGACAAAACCGTTTCAGGTAAACTTTAATCCGTAAATGTATTGTTGGGGGACATCACATATCGGGGGACATTAGATTCTACTACACCGGTTTTACATCGAAGCGCGGTGGCATAATGGTTAGGGCTGTGGACTCGTGATCGGAAGGTCGCAAGTTCGATCCCCGGCCGTGCCACTCTGTAACTCTCAACTGGCCTGAAATGTCCATCGTGTGCGCTATATTGTGGCTGCCCTTTGGTTTCTACAGAAAGGTTTCTGAATCATAGGCTGGGGTAATAATGTGTGAAGCGCTTAGAGAGCGTAATAAGCTATGAAGCGCTATATAAGAACTCGCCATTATATATTACCACAGATTTGCGGAGCCTCACGACACAAACAGCGTATTCTGTTTCTTACTCGTGCCTCCACCGGCCTCGAACGACAGCGTTATATTTACCGGAAGTTCTCCAAGTCGGGCCTGTCGCCCCAGGCGCTACTAACCCTCTCCCTGAGCCGGTTACTTCGGGAAGTAGACCAGCATGCAGAGCATGATGTCACTTCCGAGCGTAGATGAACACACACCCTGGCATGCATCCACGTGAAAACAAAATGTAAGAAATCAAACGCTGTCGTGTTAGACACGAGTAAAGTGTCATGGTGGACGCACCTCAGCCAATCAGAGCGCATCCGCCATGACAATTTAGTCGTGTCTATAACACAACGGCGTTCTTTTAATGGCCGCCAATGCGCATGTGTGAGAATGCGCTAGTGCTTGGCTGGGGTAAGTAATCAAACACGCTATTAGACTATATACCACTGCCTATGCATGTCCAGATATCGCCGGTTCAGGCGTTGACTTGTTCCTGATCGCCCTGCTAGGGCTGAAAGCACAACAGCCAAAGCGATCGGGAACCAGTCTAAACCATGCGTTGACTGGTGCTGGAACGGTGCGGCAACGATTGGAACCAGGCTAATCGAGGCGCTGTATCCATGCGCAAGGCTAGAGTGATGTTGCTTCTTCGAATTTGGTATGAGGTTATGGCGACAGTCACACCATTCATCGCAGACCGGGCGTAAATCGCCATGACAAACATGTGCACTGTAAAGTGAATGGGGTTATTTTTTGGAAATCACGTGCTCCGCATCCATCTCGCCTGTCGTTACATCTTGGTGGAGGGTCGAGTATGGGGTCTGTCCATTTTGACGACGGTCCTCATTGGAGATGGCGGAATCCTTTCTGAATGGGGCACGAACCGTCTTTTCTGTTCAAAACTTAGAGCTATTGAATAGTCTGGGACCTTATTCACGAAGCTCCCGTAACTTACGGGAGTACGCAAACTATTGTCATTTTGCGGACAACCAATTGTTCACTATCAGCCTGACAAAGGATGCGTACCCTTAAAGTTACGGATTGAAGCTTTGTGAATAAGGTCCCAGGTCCATTACGGCGGGTGAGGTGTCTGAAGTATAAATCCGCCTTTTGATTCAGATATACATATAAAATAAACGTTGCAGTATTTTTGGGAAACTGTGAAGTCGTATTATCTCACCGAATGCCTCCAGTCGTTTCTATTTACACCAAAGTTTTCCTGAACCAAATTAACACGGCTATGTATCGAAATGACGTCATGAAAAACACACAAAACATTGCTGTCATGTGGTCAGGAGGAATGGACAATGCGCCGGTGAAGGATGTCTGTGTGGTGCAAGACCCTATTGGGGGTCTCTGCTAAACAACGATGGGCAAAGTCATTAAAAAGCTGTGATGAGTTGCAATATCATGGTCATCGGTCATTAGATTTTGAAAATTACAATATGTAAAGGAAATCAAAGTACCGGTATTGATCACAGCCATAATAATCGCAGCCGTAATGCGTGTTACGTAATGTGCACGTTCCGCAATCGTCAACATTAAGATTAATCAGAAAAGGACGCCGGAAATCAAATTGCAAAGAATGGGCAATGCATGTGCCATTAAAACACTTCACAATCATGTGATGCTAATCGAAATAAATCTACTGTTGATGCATTTATAGACTGTCTTTGTTGTCCATCCAATTTTTGCACACTGGAAGTTAAACCAATAAACAAATCAATTTCGTCCAGCGAGTCAACTCCTGCCCACTCTGCCCCAAGACGATATCCAGTACTTGTCAATTCCGCCCTGACGGGACACTGGCTTTAGATATCAGACTTTCAAACATGACAGTCATTTTGGCCTACCAAATGCCACTCGCGCAGATGACGTCGTTCCTTAAAGACTCAGATTATTATTTTTTAAAGGAATAATTTGGAAATCGTCCAGCAGCAAAAGAATTTTAGGTCATCGTGATCGCTATCCTCCTCCAGCAGTAATAATCGTGTCAGTTGGAACTAATAACTGAAATAGTAAATCACTCCACAAACCCGAAAATTATCAAAGTCGACAGACAACAGTGATAGCACGAAACTCGTCAGCCATCACCGCCGTTGCGATAGACACCTTCATTTCAAGGAAACGAAGGTACTGATAAATCAAATTTGCATGAAATGTGATTTGAGCAAGCAGCTGTCTGTCAGGCGCAATGCATACTGATACATATTGATCGGCAATGATAAAGACGTAACGATTCTTCTCCCGAGAGGTAGAGTATTCAGACTAATCAATAACGTACATTAAGATATCGTTTTTTTTAAATTATGGTAATCGCATGATTCTTAAAGTACGCTCTGTGTCAATTTCAAATGAACAGAATAATCAATTATCAAACTGCAGTAATTTAGACCCAAAAAATACATGAAGATTTGTTTCACGAAAAAAAAATACAATGTACACTGTATATTACACTGCGCTGTGCACTAAAAATGCAGTGCCCTCAGTTGCTTCGATAGACAACACGTATAATACACTATCGTTCGAAGGGTCACGAGTCAAATCCTGTTGTGGCGTGAGCCTTTGGGCACGTCTCTTTGCATTACTGGCCTTTCTCCACCCAGGTCTATAAATGGGTACCAGTCGGAAATGATCACATTCGCTCAATATACATATATAAATGTTTTATTATTAGAAATACATGTACCGGTATTACAAACAAAATTTTCATAGCCAGGGCTGAAGCAAAGCATTAACATCTGGTTCTCACCAGTCTATCTGTCCTGACGGTCATCTAGCCTGGTTCGAATCCACCACATTTTCCGTTTCTGAGGTGGTGACAGCCTCAGCCAATCATCGGGGCGCGAAGGAAAATCGACGCGCCAATCAAAATCCGTGTTACAAATTCGAGCGTGAAGAGCAAAGAAAGTGTCCGACGGTGATTTGTTTCGCAAGTTCTGATTGGCTCGGAGGCGGGGTCAAGTAGGGGTTAGATTCATTAATAATTTATGCATTTAACGGAAAAGATGACACGATTCGGACAAGGCTAAAGACGGAGTTCATACGGAGTCGATAGCCTTGTTTGGACAAGATGAGCATTAATAGCCCTGCCACTACACTTGACCTCAACCAGAATAGCATACAAAAGAGCATAATGATTAAGATTGAGATAGGAACAGTAATTGGATATATAAACACTATTACTGCAATGGTATTGCTGTTGGCCCAAAAATTAACCAAGTCGTCGATGCGTGTAGAGATGCTTTATTCCATGGACGTGCCACAAACACGAAGCAATGGCACGGAACAACACGATGAACTGAAAGAACAACAAATAAAACCGTAAATAAATGAATACAAATACAATGATTTCCCTTAGCAGTAGACCAAAACCCCATGTTTACAAGGAGGGCACAGAGAGAAACCAAAAGTGACTCAAACTTTAAAGACTAGGGTGTACAGATGAAAGATTACAAGATGAAGTCATTATTCAAGCGCATAGGGCTGGCTTACTTGTATACGTAGTTCATGCATGAATACTGATGAATGTACATGTATACCATACAATGGAGAGTCAGAGTATCTGATCAAAAGAGCCTAAAAACTACCAAAATACCTGAATAAACTGACAATTTTAAGGCCAGAAATAAAGTACAGTAACTCACCGAACTTGTGGTCCCATATAAACCAATAGGTTTCCAAAAATTACCAACAAATTCCAAATTCCAGCAGCAAGGGACCATAGCCCAGTTCCAACCAGTTGAGTTCCAAAATGGCAGCTGCCCTAAGGGGGCTTCCAGTTGTATTCAAAGGGGATTAACTTTGACCTCTTTGTGTGGAGGGAAATTTTAAATGAGGCTTAAAGGGACAATCACTATATGGCACTTACAAACACATTCGCTGAATGAGCAGCTCATCATTCTGTCGTTGATATCAGATTATAAACCCAAACTTTAACTTTTTTAACATTACTGAGGAAACGACACGATTCACATCAGAAAAATCTTAGTGATATTTTTATTATAATGATTTCCTTAGTAAAGTATCCTAGCCATTCCCTAGTAAGATATTAGTAAGATTCTTAGAAGATTTATGTCCTGGGGCGTTGCACTGTGCATACTGGTAGCTGCTTTGTTATCGGAGCTTTCGACACATTATTAGAACTTTGTAAAATACTCTAAAAGATGCGAATTAAATCCTTCTTTCTCTTGGATCGTTATTTACTGTCAAAAAATCTGCAGCTTTTTTCAGATTTTAACTGTGCACCTACTGCTCAGCTATATGTCGTATTCCTTTAAGCCGTCCATAAACATTCAAATATTATTGTACAATAATTGGCCCAAAATGGGGTTATGTGCTTCTGGTATGATGGTAGAAGAAAGATTGGCAACAGTATTGCCGATTGGCAACAATATTGCCATTTTGATCATTTTTGATTATTTTGCAATAATATTGCACGTATATGGGCAGCTTTGTAATAAATCATGAAGGGCCGTATGCTCCAACGAAGATTATCTTGAACTCAGGTTGAGCCACAGCTTTTCAATTGTTCAGGTGCTCCGATCCATGAACATGTGGATGGAACTTAATAGAACTGTGACTGGCCTAGGAGCCAAGTGTTAGCGTTTCACAGGAGGGACCATCCTCTTGCAACAGGTCCTCTAAAACGCGCTCCCCTACTCGCACGTCCGAGGCCCTGTTGAAATTGGCGCCATTTCGCTGTGGAACTAGCGACAGAAAATCTGTCGCTGAATGCAACCAATCACAGCGAAGCTTCTATCCCGCCATGGTCACTCCCAAATGGTGGTTTCAAACATTCCTCGGTTCGCTGACAAACTCGCTGGATTTTTTAATATTCCTGAATTAACTTCGCGTCAAAATGATTCTCTCGGATTATCTGGATAACAAGTAAGTATCGATGCGTTCAAAACACGAAGGTATGATCCAGTTCATGTGTTTGGGGCAGCTATCATTCCGACAGCATGCATAAATTATGGAATGAGATACATTGCTATGAGACTGATACCCGGTAACTCATAACACCAGATATATGTGCATACGTTACAGCACTAGGCGCGATGTCTGCCCATTACATCAAGTGGCGATCCCCCACTGCATTGCCTGGTTTATTCGTGAATTACCAGTTGGCAAGTACACATGAGGGAACAGCCCTCTTCCCCACCGAAACGGGGTGGGTTTCCCCAGGGCATTGTAACGCGCTATATGCAGAGTGGAAATGCCCTGGGTTCCCAGGATGAGGAGGGACATGCAAAATATCAACTTTTCACATATCAATATCACCATGACCCACATGTCTGTGACATGTAACAACGAGCTCTTCATGTAACCAGCATCACGTTACGTTGGGTGACTTATTTTCAGGGCTGTAGCTGTTGCAGGAGCCGAGTTACAGGCCGGACAGACAGTCGGATAGACAGATGGACAGACTGACAGACCGACAGAGACCACGACCAACTACTGTATGGTTTCTAATCTTTTTCATCGGAAACCATAACTACCACAAAAATAACAAGCGAATACGCTTCCTTGGGTCGTCGCTTGGTATGGTGGGTACCGGTATATGTTGAACATGTTGAATAGAGGCATGTTTAAAGTAAAATTAAATGGTGCATGGACCATGTGTTCACCCTGGGTGAATGTACCAGACGACAAGCTATGAATCGAATTGAACCAAAGCTTGGAGTCATATGTCATAATAGGGGTATATATGTACCAAGTTTCAGGTCAATATCTCAAGCAGTTACGAAACGTGCCACGAAATGGCAACATTTTGAACTTTGACCTCTGTGGCCTTGAAAAGTAGGTCTAATAAAAAAGACGTTGGATATGTCACATATCCTTAATAGATGTACTATGATTGGTCCAGCTAATAGTTCAGGACTTACTGTCCTTTTTTGTGTTTTTGGTTTTGGCCACCCAGTGGCCAAGCCATGAATCGAATTGGACATCTACAGTACATGTGCAACAAATCTTCAAGTCAACAGCCCCAGTGGTCACAAAACGTGCCCTGTTATCAACAAACACTGCACCATTGTAAAAGCTCACCAGGTGAGCAAATGGAATGCAGACCTTTCTACCCTTAGTTCTAGTTTGCAGTAAAAATTTATAAATAAAAGTGTACAATCTGAATTTTCACTGTACAATAAAAACTGCTATATTATTTTCCGGGAAGACATCCTCCCATAGCAGGACTTTGGTCTCGCTCCTCTTCATACACTCCACACAAAGCCCTGCTGAAATTGGGTGTCCCAGGCATGCATCAGGCGGTGAGAAAAGCATTGCCCAATCAGAATGCAGCGTTTTTAGGGTGTGAATGCTAAATAATTTTAAGTCATAAAAACAATCAAAAATAATAAGAATCTTCTCTATACATAGGAAGAACCTCTGTGATAAAATGCAGTCAATTTTGAAAAGATGTAAGTGATTTCTAAAGCACAAAACTTTAAGGTCAAACTGGGTAAAACCACGAAATTCGTACTTCTCCAAGTTATCCTTAAAATACAGGGAGTGCAACTGGATTATGGAACAGCCACATCAGATTCGCTGGCTGTTGTATTTCAGCAGGGGTTTGTGTGAGCGGATGAAGAGTAGCGAGCTAAAAACCCCTGCTGTGGGAGGATGCGGGAAGAGGACAAATTACATGTATGACGAAAATAGGGTTTCAAGAATAGGGGGCCTACACCAAGATTCATGGTCAGCAGCTAACAGGTACAAAATGCTTCCATGGCACCCTTAGGATGGCGAGCTAGTTCTCTTTGCCACCCCCTACTATTTACCCTTGTGGACATTCACAGGCTAGGTCCTGGGTAAATAGCGGAGCCACTCCATGGAAACAAACTGTATTTGTCAAGGAACCATTATTTGACATCCACAATAGCATATTCCTTATTCCACTATTGAAGTCGGGTTCTAAACCACAGTCAGGATAATGGTTGCTGCCCCAGGACACATTTCAGTCCATATTAGTTTTCAGTAATAAGGGGTTAAAAAGCAAAAAGTGTAGCTATCCAGCTCATGTAGGATCAGGAAGGGGTTAAACAGGATATATTTCCACAATAGCTAATGCCTATCCTTTGTAAACACCAGAAAACTGATGTCAGTATTCGTTCTACATC
>NMRB01001137.1:105606-127450 GCA_002633025.1 Notospermus geniculatus | reverse complement strand
TTTGGGGGGATTTTCTTGCAAAACCTCGAGTGTCAACAAAACAACCTCGACACGTGATTCTAATTGCGTCGCAGGGGAGATACAAGCTCTGCATACATTATGGCACCTGGAGCTGAGGTTTCATCGCTGAACACCGATAAAATCGCAATTCTCACTGCCGAAAAAATCTATCTCCTCCTACATTTTTTCTCCAATTCAGCTGAAAATCGGCGACAAAGAAGTTAACTTTCTTGGGCACAAAACGTTGGAGCCAGATTTTTGAATTTCGCTACCAATGATTCTTAAATTTCGTTTTAAAGTGGCACAGCACCTCACAGGCCCATTTTTTACGCCTTAAAATGCTAATTTCTCGGAACCTAACGCATTTTTTGAACAATTCTCACTTGCTTAAAAGTACACCAGCGCCTGAACCTACTTGGCAAATTTCATTAAAATCTGGCGCGAACTGCGGAAGTTCTGGCTGAAACAACAGTGCACGCAGCAAAATCTTGACTGACAAATAAGGGCGTAGCTTCGCCACGACCCAACAATTTATCACAGAACCGATAAAGGTTGCTCCGGCCGAAACGGTTAATGTCGCCCTGGGTATAACAGTAGGGAGGTTTCGAAATCAAACGATAAACGTAAACGTTAACGACAACTTTATTTTTGTACCGAAAATGCAATGCAAAATCTGGTTAATGTGTAGTATGAAAAATAACGTTGTCGTAAAAGTTTGGTTTATCCTTTGATTTCGAAACCTCCCCAGAAACTGAGCATCGTCAAAATACCAGTCAATATTGTCAGCTTTTGTGCTCATCGATAGCATGGGTCAACTGTTAACATTTCTCTTAACACAATGGTCCAAACTTATCGCAAGTTAAGCTCACAATTTCAAAGAAATGAGCAAACGAACATAGCCTATCTGCGTTGTTTGTTTGGTGTTGTGCGTTCATCTACGTCCGCATCGACATTACATCAGCCGTGCTGCGAGTACTATTGCGGATTTGAGTGACGATAATCGGCACGAAAAATTCTTTGATGACTGCCGGTACGATATTGAAATGGTGCCCGTCGAGTCGGGCGCTAGAGCGATGTTTTTCGACTTGTCATGCTGGTGCATGGTCATGTGGCATTTGCAAGAAGAATCTCGTCTTCAGGTACTGTATCCAATCCTCGGTATACTTTTGTAGATCGAACTGTACCCAGGGTATAGTATTGTGGGACGACATCGAACCTGGGTATATTTCTGTTATACCCAGGACGACATTAACCGAATCGGCGTTACTCCGCAGCACTCGATTCATCATAATTTAAACAATGAACGTTACTATTGAGAGTAAACGTCTACACATTTTAAACCTCTCCTTCTTTCGTATTTGGGATGGTAAGAGAGAAGCATCATTATTTTACCATTCGGTGTAAATGTGATATTTCCCATCCCGTGTCGCTTAAAAGTAAATAAAATCATCATTTGTTTCAAAGACCTAGTGGCGAACAAGGGTCTTAATTTCTGACACTTGAAATCGCAGCCCAAACATATCACTGTTTCGTAAGCCTCCTTTCTTCGGCTGTAACACTCAAAATATCTTTGATGCTGTTGACTCCATATTGATAATTGGTAGCGGCCGAAACGATAGGATGATTTAGCCCCAACTATCTGACCGAGATACCCATTTTTCGATCGAAAAAGAAAGAATATACCGCGATTCATTTCGTCACAGTCAATGATCACGTCACTTTCAGCTGTGAACACTGCATATTCAATGTTGTTACATGCATGAGGGAATTTGAGGGCGACTGTATTTGACAAAACGATTGAGTTACTTGATTTAACGAATGACATCGTGTGGACAGATGCTGCTGCACTCCCCGGGATATCATACTTGCACATGATCATGACTTTGTCTTTTTCAACGTGTGGGTTATATATGCTCGATGACTGACAACAGCGATCAAATTTCGGTATCTTCATCGTAAACTCGTCTGTTTCATTAAACATATTGAGAAGACGAAATGTCTTTGTTCGTGCCTGCCCGAAAGTGAGAAAAATCAAGAACCTTCTATCACGTAGACTCTGAATTGACGCTAGTTGATAGGAAGTTGTATATTTCACTGAGTGCCAAAGTTGAAAAGTGTTGTTTTTAAGACTGAAGATTCTGACAGTGTTCGGGAATATACCACCCATTGTAATAATTAGTAAATATCCAGAACGCATGTCATACCGCCACTTATCCCGGCCGGCGCGAAACTTGAAAGGCGGTTTAAGCGTCGTCCTGGCAGTTCTTTCGTATAATATCGCACTTTCCAGTTGCTGGAGGAACAAACCGATATTTTCATAAGTAACATGTTATGGAAAAACAATACTTTCCAAAGAATTCGTCAAAATATCAGAATATCGAAGATAAAGTATTTCCCTAAATAGATGATTACTGAATAAATTAGTATTTTTTTATTACAAGATTGAACTTGCTGTACATTAAGCAGCCTTTACATGATAACTTCATAAGCGTTGCCACTTCAAACATCTGCCATTGACTGACTCACTATGATGCGCCTTCTGTATGAATATATACTTCGTTCACCACTACAATCCCATTGGCTAACCTGAGGCTAATTTCATACACGTTGCCGGTTGCGTCATATCCAAAATCACGAATGTACTGAAAACTGTGAAACTCTACAACCGACTGCGTAAGGAACTCCCCTGTGGAACCTGAGTAAAGTCTATTGCTTCCGGTTTGAATAATCGGATCAAAATCGAAGCCGATGATTCGTGTATCGCAGTAACTGTCGTCGCAGGTTGCGTATCTAAAAGGCGAACCTGGGTAACCATCAATTAGCCAGCCAAATTTCATTTTGTATTTTGCAACAAAACGTTTGAAATAAATTCTAGCTGCCTTTTTGTGAAATAACGTAATCATTAAAATTCTTTTTGTAAGGGACTTAAAACACAGAAAGAAATTTGAAAATATCGTAGCGTCTTGACAATATCGACGAGGCAACAACGCGCCGTCCTGGAAGCACATTTGTCCGAATCGGTCTACCACGTCGTACGTCATCAATAACACCCTATTTATTTTCATTAATGCATATTTCTTCCACACATGTAAAAAAAGACTTCTAGTCCTGATAATATCCCTTAATTTTCTTCCCACGGAATATTTGATGTACGATTTTTCCTTTTCGGTGATGTGTATGGAAACAAACTTCTCCGTGCTGAGGTCGAAGGCGAAAATATTTGGCTCATGAACTGGGGAGGCAAAAAATACAAAATTCTGATAGGTGTTCAAAACGTTGGAACGCTCTGGTACACTATTCTTTTTCGAAAACCATATATTAACAAGATGACATTGTAAATGTCGTATGGTTCCCGAGGTAGGCTACTTCTTCCACACAAATGGTCCAATGATAGAGATCAAGACACATTGATAGAGTAGAGATGAGATACATCGATAGGGAACCATACGATATGACATGATGGGACGTGGTGTGACATGACGTACATGACGTCACATGGCATGACGTACATGACGTCACATGACATGACGTACATGACGTCACATGACATGACGTACATGACGTCACATGACATGACGTCACATGACATGACGTGGCATGACGTCACATGACATGACGTCACATGACATGACGTGGCATGACGTCACATGACATGGCATGACGTCACATGACATGGCATGACGTCACATGACATGGCATGACGTCACATGACATGGTATGACGTCACATGACATGGCATGACGTCACATGACATGGCATGACGTCACATGACATGATATGAACTCATGACAATAACTCATCCATGGTTGTCCCCGGTTGGGGTCGAAAATTCGTGAATTCTGGAGATTGACTTCTTGTTTATTATCATTTTGTGTGTCAATTTTGTGCTTTTCTGTACCTTTGTAAATATATACTGTGAAGAATAAATACTTCTTTCCATTATCTTTAAGTCATCAGTTCTGAAATTATGATTTTCTATTAATATTTCTTGCGCCATTAATTGAAAACCTTTGATGTATTTTTTAGGTTCTTGGTACAGTAAATCTAACATGTTCTTGCCATTCCAATTTTTCCATTTTTCTAATGGTTCTGGCAAGACTTCGACGCCGTTAAAGTGTTGCAATGATTCTATTAGTGTACTTTTCCCAGATGCTATGTTTCCTTCTATTGTCACGGTTCCCATTTATTTAGTAGAAAATTTAATAAATTTTACGACCGAACTCCACTATGGTTAAACTGATTCAAGATCACTATAATCTATAAACGCTTCATAATAAGCTCCAAATGGTACTGTAGTTTTACCATTACTCAAAATATATCTTTTATCATCAAATGGATTTAAACTTCTCTTATTTATTTCCTCCACATACATATTATGTTTTTCTGATCTCAAAGTTCTCATGTCATGACTGAATTTTTTACTATCATGTAGTGAATCAAAATAATCATCAAATGTTATATGTTTTTTCACTACATGCTTACTTATTCCTTTTAACCTTTTGGCTTCGTCGGCTCTAGTTTCACCTTCGGTGACGCTACGGCTATGCCGCGATTTATAGGCATACATTTTACTTCTTAATGCTATAAATTCTATCATTTCTTCGCCAGCTAATTCATCCTTAAAATAACCAGGAACTTTCTTTTTACTTGTATCATATAATGGATGATCTCTTGGATAATTGCTGAAATCTAAGTGTTCCTTTAAATTCATTAAATCTTTTGTTAAATCATCTGTTTTCAGTTGTAGTACGAAACTGTCAGTATCTTGATAGAGTAATTCTATGTTTTTCTCTCCAAAATATGGTTGTAATGTTTCATAATAGAATTTATACATTAACAGCTTTGAAAGCTCTAAAACTGTTGCCCCTGTGTAAATTGGTTTATCAAATCTTATCGATGTTTTTCGCATTAAGATAGCGCATAAATCTTCGTCAAATATAATTTTGGAAGCAAATTTAGGATTACTTTGAAGTTTTAAAGCTCTATCATTATCATTAACTAATTCTACATCTTTTCTATTTCTGATATTTTCACAGGTTTTTCCATAAAATGCATTGTTCATTAATTTGAAATAGTCCTTTTCAAAATCTGTTGTTGCCTGCATTCTTTGTTTAGTGTTATGATCAATGTAAGATGAAAGCCATTGTCTTTGATCAAAACCTATGATATAATGTACTTTTTTCAGAATCATACCTTGCTGTAAATAGAATTGTAGATTTCTGTAATGTACTATATAGTTTAATTTATCTTTTTGGGTTAGAATTAATTTATTTACTTTTGGCCTTTTTTCATCACCTAATACTTCTTTCTGATAATCACTTAATTCATCATCTGGAATAAATAAAGATTCAGGGCAAAATGGAAAATTTACAGATTTAAACTTTATACTTTCAGGGTACTCTAAATCTACTTCAAAATAGTAACCTACAGGTGAATCTTCTGGAATACTTAATATGAGTTCTTTTGTCACTGGAAAGTCAGGAATACATTTTATAAAATTCTTTTCAGGCAAAAACTGCATCATAGCCCATCCACATAAATTATTTGCGTCGACGTATAAGAGTTTATGATGCTCATCAGCTTTAACATATCTTGTTCCCATTATTCCTGAAATTCCGCCTCTTATTGCTTTTTCAAATGATAACAATGTGTCATAATCTGTTAATAAATCTAAGTTTATATCCGTGTATTTTAAACCAGCTTGCCAAGTTAAACCTGGACATGAATAACAATGGCATGGATCAATTTCAAAGTATTTTAGATTAACAGCTCTGAATCTCTCAAATAAATCTGCTAATAATAATACATCTGATTTTAAGTATAGGTCTATAAATTCACCATGATCTTTAAATTTGAAATGATCCCATGTTTCTTTAGCACTTTGATCAACTGAAATTGGTTGTAACTAATTTTTAAGATCATCATAAAACATTTCAGGAGTTAAGCTTGCTTCATTATAACTTTCAAAAGATGTATAAAATGAGTATGGAACAGATCCCTTTTTCCTTAACAACTTAAAATCATCTTCATTTGGGTAATGGAATCTGGTTATCTTAAAGTCCTCATCAATCATAGATTTTGTGCAATTACCTTGTAAAAATCTGTATGAGTCTAAAAATCTCAAACAACCGAATTGAAAAGAAATATAACATTCTGCTGTTTTAGCTAATACTTTTATCTCTTTGTCAGTTTTCTTGGTGAGTTCTTTAACGAATAAATGCGCATCGTAATTACTTAGATTATGAAAGAAAACTGGAACAAAGTTTATATTTCTAGCTCTTAAGTTGCATTGATTATGCGCTGCTCCTCTAAATTTCCCATTATAATGGTCATGGTCTCTAACTCGATCAGCGTAAACATTTTCCTTACAATAGTAACATTCACTTGCATTTCTAAATTATTGTTCCTCCTCTGGAGTTAACGTCATTTCATTGTTTGTTTTTAGAAGTTGACTGAAAATATTTTCCATATTTATTAACCAATTGCAAAATACTTCAACTACATCTTGACCTCTATGACATAAATAATTGCTTTGATATAAATTTGGGTAATCGGAATGTACATAACAACCAACTGCAGCTGCAATTTGTGATTTTAGTTTTGTTGTTTTTAAGATATCGTCATCACCTTCAGGATCAGCTCTGTCGTGGTTTAGAGCTGTGGGTGGTGCTATATTTATACTTTCAAAATCTGCATAAATAACAAAGGTACTTTATTTTTGAAGTGATAGTTTTTAAATTTCAGTTTCGAATATTTTTCAGTTGGCATTTTTACTTCGCAATAATCATGTTCATCACATTTCTTTTTATGTTCTATTAATGTTTCAATTCTACAAAAAGCGTTCATACATCTTCTACATAAGTGTTTACTATTTTTCTGATCTGTTCTAAAGAAGAGGTTAATATTTTTCAAATACATATAATGCTGCTCGTAGTATAAAATATCAATAACATCATCATCATAGAAATTCTTTGAAAGATATAATGGTTCAAGGCTGTAATCTAAGATAGAGTTTGTGAGCTGTTTTGGAGGAACTAAACCAAAAACATTAATTTTTAGATTATTATCTTTCTCAATTTTTGGTATATCTTTTATCAAAACCGGAAAGTTATCAATTTTAATTGAACGTTCGTATTTTTTATAGGAATATATTTCACTTACATGATCTTCAGGTGGATATTTAGCTGCTAATAAAGCCCATAAAAACATTTCTGATCGTTAGTTTTTATATTTATAACCGCTTTAGTTTTGAAAGTTAATTGAACAAAGTGACCACCTTTTGGTTCTTTCATTTTAACAACCCAAATATCCATATATTCTATTTGGTTTAATGATAAACCACTTCCATTAAAATACCTTTCATCAATTTGCACTTTTATGTAATTTAATGATTTTTGTAACATTCTTTTACCTTGTTGTTCAGAGATAATTACTTCAAATGGTGTTTGAATATTATGAGTAACGATAGTGTTCTCTTTAAAGAATTGAACTTTACATGATAAACTTATTTTAAAACGCATATGTATATGGGTTGATATAAGTTGCACAAATTCATCTTGATATTCTTTTACATCTTTTGCTATTCTATCATTTCTTAATTGCGCTGATATAAACTTATTCTTTTTTCCAAATTTTTTGATAACTTCTAGCTTGACGTTAGAGTGTTTAAGTTGAAAATATTCCTTTTTTGTTTCTGGTCCTGTTAACATGTATGATGGTAACTTCGACCTTATCAATTTTTAGCTCACCGGAGTGAGCTATTACAATGGTGCAGCGTCCGTCGTCGTCCGGCGTCCGGCGTCGTCGTTGTGTTTCGTAACCGCCAGAGCTATTGATCTGAAACTTGGTACATATTATATACCCCTAGGTCAGATGACCCATGACACCAAGTTTCGGTCCGATTCGATTCTTAGCTTGGCCACCAGGTGGCGGAAACCGAAAACACAAAAAGTGCAATAACTCCTGAACTAATGACTAGATCTTCTCCAAATTTTTATCATAGGTGTATCTAATAAGGATATATAACATATATAACGGGTTTTTGATTTGACCTACTTTTCAAGGTCACAGAGGTCAAAGTTCGACAAAAGTGACGAACCTGCCACAGTTTGTCATTATTTCACCAAGCGACTTCATACCTTGCATAAACATGCATTGGAGGGGTGCCTTTAAAAATACCAAGTTTCGGCCCGATTGGACATCCAATATGGCCACCAGGTGGCGTAACCTGAAAATCAAGTAACTACTATTACTCAGGAACGACTTGACGTAGAGTGCTCAAATTTGATATTTACGTCCCTCTAGATGACCTTTACATGCATGTCGAATTTCGGCCTGATTTGACTTCCAACATGGCCACCAGGTGGCGTAACCCAAAAATCATCAAAGTGCTGTAACTCAGGAACGACTTAACCCAAAGTGCTCCAATTTGCTATGTGGCCCCCTGCAGATGACCTTTATGTGCATGTGAAGTTTCGGCCTGATCGGACATCCAATATGGCCGCCAGGTGGCGTAACCCGAAAATCATCAAAGTGCTGTAACTCAGGGACAACTTGACCCAAAGCGCTCCAATGTGCTATGTGGCCCTCTGCAGAAGACCTTTATGTGCATGTGAAGTTCTGGCCCAATCGGACATCCAATATGGCCGCCAGGTGGCGTAAACCGAAAATTGTCAAAGTGCTGTAACTCAGGAATGACGTGACCCAAATCGCACCAATGTGCTATGTGGTCCCCTGCAAATGACCTTTATGTGCATGTGAAGTTCCGGCCCGATCGGACATCCAATATGGCCGCCAGGTGGCCCCCCAAATTATCAAAGTCCTACTCGGGAATGACTTGACCCAGATTGCTCATCCCTCTGTCATTAGACTGTTAGTATTGTTATGTCCAACCCGGTGAGCACATGGTCCATGGACCATTTCATCTATGTTCCAAGGGTAAATGCAGCTGTGGTTTTGCTGATGAATGTGACTCTGTTGGTTGTAGTTTGTTCAGATTTTGAAGATGTTTGTTTGATATTCTATGTCTTGCAAAATTTGTACGTGAGACATCTGTTTTACATACTTTACACTCCACTTTCAACTTTGCTGACACTTCGTGATTTTCTTTACCCATTTATATAGTAAAAATTTATTTAATTAATTTCTTTTATATCAGAAGCTGGTAACCATTCATTAAATTTATCACTGTAACCTTTCCATTTTACTAATCCATACTTTTTTCCTTTAATTGTTTTATACCTTAAACTTTTCTCGATTTTGTACTCTAATTGTTTAGGATTTGGAACATAACTTAATTCTTCTTGATAAAAGTAACCATCAGTGATTTCACCTTGATAATCCTCAAGCTGGTAAACAAAGGGTTTTGTGTAAATAATCTGTTTGATTTTGAAAACTTCTTCAGTAAAGTTAGGAAGATAACCTTTTGCAAAAATAGTTTTATATTTCGTAATTCTTACGCTATCTCCAATCTTAAATTTTGGTTAACCGAAATCATGCATTAAAAATGCGCCATAAAGATTAAACCAAACTATACCTTCGTTCGCTTCTTTTCTAGCTTCTATAGGTTTCATTCCAATTGAAGAGTGAAATGCCCTGTTGTAACCAGCCACTAAATCTGGTAAAATATCTACCCATTTATCTGTTTCCTTTGCAGTAAAATATTTCCACATTCTGGTTTTCAAAGTTCTATTAAATCGTTCAACAACTGCTGCTTTTTTATCAGAAAATGAGGAGAACCATTCTATATCATTTTTCTCTAATAGGTCTTTTAAATATTTGTTGTAAAATTCTTTACCATCATCAAGTTGTATTTTTCCTGGCGTAGCTTCCGTGAAAATATCTTCAAACAATTATCTTACCTCTTCATCAGACCGCAGGCCCCTGGGGAGCTGTCAGTGAGTTTAGAACACGTATCTACCCAAAAAGGCTAGTTTTGTAAAAACACACCCCGAACTCACGAAGTGAGCGAGAAGGTATGCAAGTAAAGACAGCTGAAATACACCACATTTCAATCGTCAAGAACGCACTAGCTACTCAAAAAATCACCATGACAGTTGTTTTAATGTATCCGTTGGGGTTAAAACCAACACGGGAATCACGATTTATATCCTCGTCTTGATAGGAAATGTACTTAAACACTTGTTTTAATAGGCTAGATTTCGTCCAAACCTCACAACCGCCATCCTACGTAGTATGTAAATCAACCGACAGGTGGCGTGAAATCAACGGAGTGAACACGTTGAATATGGTTCAATTTATTTAGTTTCACGTGTAATACGAATTAGCATAGTGGTTATAAAACAAAACTCATGCGATGTTGCAGTATTTTTTTCGTAAATCTTACGATTTTTCTTGGAATATCGGCGAATCACGATTGAGAAGGGTATTCATTCCGTAGAGTTTTTACGCCATGTAAGAACCACGAATAAAGAATTAACTTGATAGCAGGTGGATATTTCAAATTTTCCCGCCATTTCACTTGGGTGTAGGTCACATGACAACAACTCAATATGCTAATTAGGGTCAGAGACACTCCACACACGATGCATTACAGAACCACGTGGATATCATAGGGCCTATCTGCCAGAAAAAAAACTGGTCAGCAATGGTTTTCGAATGTCAATGGATTCTAAAGCTATGGAAAGCGATGGAAAGAGTGTACTGGCCTTAATTCGCGTAGCGTTCTCTTAATTTAATTTATTTCGACAATGTGTTTTTTTCCCGATAGCGGTGTGTGTATGCCTTCGTTACAATGCACATGAGGACATGCGCAAATGCGTGGATTTCTGCGCAAACGGCAAAATGTATAAATCGTCGCTCGATCCGGTATTATGACTCAATCGGGGGACTCAATGGTGACCCACCCAATCAAGCGATGTGTCCCGAGTTGGCGATTGTGCCCGATATATACTACACAATAATTCAATTAAGTATTGTTTAATCGACGGAAACATTATCTTAAAGAGGAACTGACCCCTTCAAATATAATGACTATTTTTGCTGTTTCAAATGGGTATGACACCACTCTATGGCTGGCAAAAATGTGGTGAAAAAATCTCAGCTTATTTTCAAACTATACACAAAAATGTATTTCTCAGAATTCAAATTTCCCGCTCAATTAGTGAGGTCATACGTAGAACCATTTCTTTAGTCATCCATTGTAAAATGTACCAAATTTTTATCCTGGAGAGCCTGCCAAGCGCACTTTCTGACTCAAAGTGTTGACTTAGGAGGAAAAGTCAGTACAGGTCACAATTGACATCCCTAAATTCGCGCAAGTTACGCGTAAGTCACTCGTAACCTACGCAACAACTCACAGCGTAACTTACGAGGTGCGTTACGCGAATTACGCTAGTTACGCGGTGAGTTACACAGCGATTTACGAGGCGAGTTGCGCGATTCTGGCAAGTTACGCGGTGAGTTGCGCGAAACCAAAGCCGTGAGTTACCCGTAAGTTACTCGTAACTTACGAGTAACTTACGCGAAGCCGTAGGGATGTCAATTGTGACCTGTACTGTAACTGTGTCAGGAAGGGTATTATTATTCAACAAACTGTCGAGATTGACTAAGATGTCGAAATCTCTAAATATGGTATTTTCAATTATTTCTGAATTTTCACCTGAATTTCAAGTGTAAAGATCCCCACAGGGTAACTAATTGATTTTCAATCACGGCAACACGGTTGACATTAGAAATATGTTCTTTCCAGCTGTCTTACATACAGATATAGTACATTTTGCAATGGTCACTATATTGTAATGGTTCTCTGAATGACATCACTAATTGAGCGGGAAATTTGAATTCGAAAATTACATTTTGGTGTTTATTTTGGAAATGGGTGGCGATTTTCAAATCAAACTGTTGTGAGTCGTGAAGTGATATCATTAGGCATTTTGAGGTGTAGGTAGCCCAGTTTGGCTGGCAAAGTGGTCAGTTCCCCTTTAAAGGAGCTCGACGTCCAAGTTGTAAACACGATATTCACTAGTCTCGGTCACCCAGCCGCTCGGTCACCCAGCCGAATCTGAGGATCGAACCTTTGTGTCGCAGTACCGGCGGAACGAAACGGTTGGCTGCGCGAGACTACATATTCACTTCAGTACATATCACCGATAACAGATGGCAGGACAGCGTGGATAGAGAACCAGTGAGTGGTTGAGTGAGTTGCATTGGACCGGGCACCAGTCTAACGATCACGGGGCGCTACTGGTGCTGCCACCTTCACGAAGGAATAAAACTACTTTGCTGGCCACTGTTTGTAAACAAACCAGTTTGTTTACAACTTGGACGTCGAGCTCCTTTAAGGCTTCGCCAAATTTCGGGGTCTGGTTACCATGACAACCGATTTTCACCCCTTAGCATGCAGATCCAAGGAAGGACTTTTGGTAAGGGATTGTACTGATAACCCTTCATTTAAAACTGGCAATCTCATTTCTGTGCAAATTTTGCGGGTTGAACCCCTACTTTGGCTGGACTACTAGGCCAAATCCCAATCTTCAACAAGATGGTTCAATGACCTATGTTAAACGAGGCGTCCATCAGTACCCTACGAGTAGTCCAAAAAATCTCCGAACACACAATATAAATTATCTAAAGCACAGAGTGACATAAGCCCAGCAGCTCCTCAATGAACCATGACTGCAAGCACGAAAACTGCAAAACCAAAGCGGAAAGTCATGTGACAGTAGGTAAGCAAGATGGATCTTTTGGGTGCATTCTTGTTATGAAAACTGGCTATTTTCATCTTCATCATGCTAAAAGGATTTGGAAATTCTCCATTGTCGATACTGCTGCACTCAACTCTTGTATTAGTACTTATGATTGGGATAGAATTCCGTCTGGTGATTGCGTGAACACTATAACAAACCGATTTGTTTCGTCCCTCAAAGAAATCATTGTAGCTAACATCGCACACGTCGACAAAACCTTTAAGTGTGGAGACGCTCATAAATGTTACAGACGCATGGTTAAAGGCAATATCCGATGCCAAAATTTCATATCACCATAAGATCTGTTACTCACTAGATTGTAATTCATCTAGCTCCAACAATAATTACTGGTATATTATAAAAAAGCGTTTAGGTAACAAATTTTGTACTGGAATACCAAATTTGGTACTTAACAACGTTCATTAAGAATCCAATGTCGAGAAATGTCAACTTTTCCTTCAACAACTTGTTTCCAAATTACATCACGGGTTTAATAAGTCAGCTGTTCCCCACTTTCCTACAATATTTGATAAATGAGTGTCTTCCGAACATTCTCGCTACTGTGGACATGGTTAGACAGCAGTTAACATCACTTGACCCTTCCAAACAGGGTGGTATCGATGGAATAACAAATAAGATGTTGAAACTTGTGGCTGTCTCTCTTTCAGTTCCACTCACTAGGTTATTATACTCGACCAGCAGGTTATTTTTCCGGAATGTTTGAGACCCGGTATTGTTGTTCCTATCTACAAGAAGAAAGGGAGTACATCCTCACCTCTCAATTATCGTCCTGTTTGCCTGTTGAATTCCCTGTTCGAGGTTCTTGAAAAAATTACATATCTATGATCATCTTTGAAGAAATAATCTGCCATAAATATCAATCCTTGTTTCTCCCGGGGCACAGTACAGTGAAGCAGTTACTAAGTATATTTGATATGATTCTTTGTAATACTGAGAACGGGTTGGAGACCAGAGCAGTTTTCTTGGACATCACAGGCGCTTTCGACTCGGTACAACATTTCTTGCTCCTAAAGAAACATTTAGGTTATGGGATACGTGGCGACCTGCTTCGTCTTCTGGATTGAGGACCAACTTCCTCAAGCTCAATGGTGAAAAAAGAGAGACTGTGCTTTTTGAACCAAATAGGTCGGCGAGTCCAGAGCCTATCACTTTGTCCATCTGTGGTAAACATGTGTCAAACAGCGAGCAGGCGCGAAATCTCGGTGTGATTTTCGACTGTGGCATGTCCATGAGTAACCATGTAAGTTCTGTTGTCCGCTCTTGCGTTCATCAGCTGAGGCGTATTGGTTGTCTGAGACCCTGTCTGACTCAAAATGCTCTCAGGTCGCTTGTTCATGGACTTGTTACGTCGCGCCTCGACTATTGTAACTCCCTGCTTACTACTGGTCTACCAAATTGTCAGATACAGCGTTTACAGAGGGTTCAGAATTCAGCTGCACGTACGTCTGATCGCTGGGTCGAAGAGGTCCGATCACATTTACCCCTGTACTGGTCGATCTTCACTGGTTACCAGTGAAGTACCGAATTGACTACAAAGTGCTGATCCACACATATCGCGCTCTGAACAACTTGGCACCTGCATATGTTTCAGACATGGTCTTACGTTACCAGCCTGATCGGACCCTTCGCTCTGGCGATCAGATGCTGCTCTGCCCTTCGAAGTGCTCCACGCGGTTGGGGGAGAGGTCGTTTTATGCCTCTGCCCCCATACTCTGGAACAGTCTCCCTTTTGTCATTAGAAATATACAAAATTTTACCAGTTTTAGAAGGGTGCTTAAAACTCACCTTTTTACCTTAGCCTTCAACCTTTAATTCACTTTCAATACTCACAATGTTTTATTATATTTTTCCATTGTTTTACTAAATTAGCTTTCCTATTTTTCCTTTTATTTATGTGCTGTGCCTTTGAGCACTTCTGTGATAAAGGCACATTAAAATATCGAAATAATAATAATAATAATAATAATTCCTCTCTCTCGGCAAGAAAGATTACAGTCAGACGTGATAAATGCTTCTCTGATCGGTTCCCATCTGGTTATATCAACTGTGGAGTTCCACAAGGATCTATCCTCGGACCACTATTATTTCTTATATAGGCCTACATTAATGACCTTTGTGAAGCAGTTTAAAATTGTTCATTAGATAAACAGGGCCTTAGGAAATTTGTTGCAGAAATACACCTTCCCACATTGGCTCATTTTACATAATCTTACATCATCTGGTTGATCTGAGTCACTGACCTATTGCACCTTGCACTCCTTTAAAGGGGGCTTTGTGAACAAGGTCCCTGGTGTGATGGTGGGTCCCTACTATGCAGTTTTTGGTTGTTTCCTCACTAGTAGCAATGGGTGATACAGATATAGTACATCACAGCAAGCAGTAAAGTTAAATGTACATGTAGATGTATTTGTTAAATTCTCATGATAATTTCCCCTTTGGAAATGTCTTGCAAAGCCTACATCATGGTGAGATGGTAAAAAATTAGTAGAACCCACACAAGTGAGTCATTAGATTGAATCCTTTTTTGGTGCTTCTTGCTGTGAAAACATGAACATGTAGTGCCTGAGTATTAATTTAAAACATTGCATGTGAATTTTTTCAGGCGAAGAATCTCTCGTTGATTGGTGGGAAAACACTGAGTTCAGTGATCCTCAACATGATGCCGTGTATAAATGACAAACGATCTGGCAGGCGAATATAGTTTGAGGGGCAGGCTGCAAAAAAGAAACTTTTCTCAGCACAAGAATCTCCTCACTGTCATTCAAAGTAAGTATTGTTTGTTAAACTTTGGCGATAAGAAGAGACAAAAAAGAGACAAAAGTTGTGTGAGCAACCATTCTCGTGACCTCGAATTTCAGGCATTACCCTTTTTAGCTCACCTCTGGGAGGTGAGCTTCTCTCATGGTGTGTCGTCCGTCGTCGTTAACAGGGGTGGCACGTTTTTAAACCGCTTGGGTTACAAACATGAAGTTTGGTGTACAGGTACCCAATGGTAAAAACTATCTCTGGACCGAAACTTAGCGCTGTTGCTTGTACACTCTGGCCTGTAGGGGGCGCTTTGGGAAAACATTCTTTCAGCCGTATCTCCTGAACACTGTTAGCTAGAACCACGAAACTATTATGGTGGGTTCCTCTTATGAGACTTCATCACGTAAATCCCGGGTTTTTGATTTGACCTACTTTTCAAGGCCACACAGGTCAAAGTTCAAAAATGCACAGTTTGGTGGCACATTTCATTGCTATTTGACATGGAGTGTTGTGATATATCTAGGCCATCTAGATCAGCATTCAACATATGTCACCCAGAACATAAGAAGAATTCTTCAGAAATTCACAGGTGTCAGCGTCTCTTCTTGAATATTGTTAAAAGAAAAATTGTGGCACCAAAGAAGGCTTTTTATGCCCCCAGCCTCCGACACCATCACCGCCGACGTACATGTAATAACATCAATATTTTCCTTACAGGGGCTGTCAGAAGAAGCCTATTTACTTCCGAGGTGGATGACTCGTCCATTTGTGCACAGATCGGAGAATGGCTCAAGCATCACAAGAGCCGAAATGGTGGGACAGCAGCCAGAAAGCAGGCTGCGAAGGAAAAACAAGGAGACGCTGCCAGGCAGCTCACAGCCACAGCCACAGCCGCACCTGCTGCACCTGCTGCAGCTAGTGATGAGGACGACATGACAAATTAGAAGATGCCGTATAGTTTGTAGGTAAAACGCTTCATTTCCCAACAGTTCTCAAGAGATTTCTTTGACAAGGTGCTTGCTTTATAAAGAGAGAATTTTTTTGACAGAGGTGCTTTTACAGTTGAAGTCGCAACTGACATCCCTAAATTTGCGCAAGTTACAGACTTGCATGTAACTTGTCTTCTGAGGCAAGCAACAAGCTGCTCGCCTGAGAAAAATAGAAAACTCTATTGTTCTCAGGCGAGCAGTTTTTGCTCGCCTCAGAAGACAAGGCCTGAACTTGTACGCAACCTATGAGCTATGTTATGCGCAACTAGCGTCTTGTATCTGTTTAACTTGTGCGGAATTTCCTATGTCCATTAATACATGCATAATACTTTGTAATGTTTCATTTACATGACATAGCATAACTTGCACGAAACATACGCATCACTTCATGCTGTATTACATGTGTATAATTCGCGTAAGTAGTTGCATGTAAGTTACGTGTAACTTTAAGTTACGTGTAACTTATGCAAAACCATAAGGATGTCAGTTGTGATCTGTACTAATTCAGGAGATGCTCAGGGATGTCAGTTATACGATTTTGTACACAAAGTAATAATTTATTTCCTAAGTTTTTATGGCTATGTGATGATGACTGCTGGACATGACTGTAAGCTCAATGGGTGAAAAGGACAGGACTTCCCCCTCAAAACTGAGTTCAGAATATTTTCCATTTATTTTCATTTTTCTTGACATTATTTTGCGGCATGTTTCAGTGAATTACAACACATGTACTGGTCTGTTGCACTGCATGACCAGTTGCCTGACAGCTTCATGAGCCATTTTGGGATTTGCTAGAACAGAATGTGGTTATTTCTTTTGAGGGAATGAGGTTAATTCATCAGTAACAGTACTGAATTATGAATAGGAATGTCCTGTCCTTTTCACTAATTGGTCATATCCTGGAATGATCACATGGAACTTAGTATATTTCTAGTTATCCTGTAATACAGCAAGTAATTGATTTTGGAGACTGAAATATCTTGAAGAGAACTACTTACCCTTGGATACACTGTATAGAGATGGCTTGCATATAGAGATTGGATATTTTTATACTTTTTATATAGTACTAGTCTTGCAAAGGGGCTGTGATGACTGCAATGCAGACTACCTGATTATCAACTGCTGTCAACATGTATTGCAAAAAATTGTGATGCAAAGTTCATATTTTTATACCAACCAGTATCAGTTTTCACATATCATGCACCCGGTGACCTTTGTGTGTGTTGGCAGTGACATTTCATGAATCTATTTTTATTTTCTTACTTGTCTTAAATATCATTTTATTACTTGTCTCAATACCATTTTATTACTTGTCTTAATATCATTTTATTACTTGTCTTAATATCATTTTATTACTTGTCTTAATATCATTTTATTACTTGTCTCAATATTGAGTTCGAGCTTGTCTCTCCTGCGATTTTTTAATTTGAAAAAAGAATTGTGTTTCTATCATTACTAGCTCAACACATTTTCCAAATTAATTTAAGGAGGTTAAATATTTTGTCATGCTGTTTATTAGGGAGTTTCTGCAGCGTATCTGAATTACGATTTACGAATGTACTTTGACTATGATGTCATCACTTTGACATATGACGTTCTGTTGTTTTTGTGACGTCTTGTAAATTCGTTTCGTCTTCATGAAGATGGCCACCTTTGTAGGTAGTTCAGTAATTAAGAAATGGTAATTTTCGTTTTGAAGACATGTTTTCTTGGGTTTTTCTGAGCATAGAGGTGACAATGGGGAACCGATGTGGCGCTGTATGTGGTACGACCAAAGTTTCTTTTTCAACGTTATTTCCATTTCTTTATGGTGTGAAAAAAACGCTTTTGTTTTGGTCGCTGGGCATTAAAATTTAAATCGACGTCTTGCAGATGAAAATTACTGTATTTTCGGTGTTTTTTGCTTAAAGGGGCACGCACGGTATTGCCAACTTTTCTTGACAGCCGGAGCCACCGCACCACTCTCCAACCCAATGGTCTGACTGTGTCTCGGCAAATGACCCGATTTACTGCGTACATTATGTAATGCACTTTTGTAGTTCGTCTTACTGCCGTTAGGTGGCTCCCTCTACGTCGGCTGTCAAATAACGCATTTGATATCCAAAACCGTGCTCCTTTAAAATGAAGAGATAGGATGTCGATAATGACAACGTCTTTATCTCATTATTCCTCAAGAAAAATATACAGCTCATTTTTTTCATGATGATGCAACGTCAATGACGTCGCACTGCTTGCAGCACCGACATGTCGGAAAATACGGCACGCGGCTTCCTCATTGGCTTTACCTGGCATACTTTAGCAGTGGAATAAATGCTTGAATTGTAATGAGGTGGTGTTATAGAGGTTGCCACATCGTTCACAAGGCCGAAAGTCGGACCACAAGGATTTAGATGAAGAAACTGCGTCATGACGTGACATCTTGAACGTCCTGAAATCGTTTCGTAATTGGTAACTATGCAGAAACTCCCTATTCTGAAATGCAACTTTTGGAATTTGCCCTCTTCACTAAAAAGAGGAATCTCGTAGGGCATAAAGCTGGATTTAGCATTTGCATTTCGCATACAACAAATCGCTTCCGCCGGGGATTCCGCGGCCCTGTACCGCATTCCGCGTGTCAGCTAAATGCAGCTTAACATTGTAACATTGCCAGCTACAGTACGTTGCACAATTGACCTCCCTTCCGCGGCGCGCACCACCCGCGTACCATATGCAGCGTCATTCTCGTACCATCCTCGGATGTGGCGCGGCGTCATGGAAGGCATGCAGNTTTTCTTGACAGCCGGAGCCACCGCACCACTCTCCAACCCAATGGTCTGACTGTGTCTCGGCAAATGACCCGATTTACTGCGTACATTATGTAATGCACTTTTGTAGTTCGTCTTACTGCCGTTAGGTGGCTCCCTCTACGTCGGCTGTCAAATAACGCATTTGATATCCAAAACCGTGCTCCTTTAAAATGAAGAGATAGGATGTCGATAATGACAACGTCTTTATCTCATTATTCCTCAAGAAAAATATACAGCTCATTTTTTTCATGATGATGCAACGTCAATGACGTCGCACTGCTTGCAGCACCGACATGTCGGAAAATACGGCACGCGGCTTCCTCATTGGCTTTACCTGGCATACTTTAGCAGTGGAATAAATGCTTGAATTGTAATGAGGTGGTGTTATAGAGGTTGTCACATCGTTCACAAGGCCGAAAGTCGGACCACAAGGATTTAGATGAAGAAACTGCGTCATGACGTGACATCTCGAACGTCCTGAAATCGTTTCGTAATTGGTAACTATGCAGAAACTCCCTATTCTGAAATGCAACTTTTGGAATTTGCCCTCTTCACTAAAAAGAGGAATCTCGTAGGGCATAAAGCTGGATTTAGCTGCACGCGGTATACGGATTGCGGAACGCGGTAAGCGGAAAGTTCAATGCATTTCGCATACAACAAATCGCTTCCGCCGGTGATTCCGCGGCCCTGTACCGCATTCCGCGTGTCAGCTAAATGCAGCTTAACATTGTAACATTGCCAGCTATTTTCATTGCAGAATATGGGTCTTCCCTTCCTTGACCTTGTATTTGTAGAGTGGTCCTGGAGTTATTTCCACTGACAAGTGGTCTGCAATTCTTGAATCTCAGGTTTACATGTATTTTAGCGCAAAATCAAAATGTGCAGTGGGAAAATGTGCAACAGAATTGACCCCGACCCAGGCTTTCTTGCGCGTTCGATAGCATTGTGTGGGTAGTTGTTTTGGGATTCCCAGAAGTTTTAATTGTGGCTTTTTTAATAACGATATCTCCCCTTTGCGCATTTTCCCATTGCACATTTTGATTTTGCGCAAATTCTAGTAAGCCATGTCAGTGTACTGCAACTTGTATATATATAGCCATGTGGTTGCATATATTTTCCTTGTGTTTTAGTAGAATAATCAGTATTAATCCAACCGTGGGGTCATTACGTCAGTGATGGCGTGTGCGTCAGTGTTGTCGGTGTCGGTTAACATTTGGTTTTCATCAAGCAAACCGCTCCCCCTAAGTGTACCATCTGGGCCATGCCCACGAACCCCATACTAGTCGGGGGCATATGCCATGCCTCTGGGTTGGTCTTTGTTTATAATTATATCGGCAGTGGCACATAATTGGCATTCTAACATGTTGGAAATGCTTGCAAAACTACAAATATTGATCATTATGGTTATGTGCCTTTATACATTGTGTAGATTGTTTGATCTGACACTAGCAGGAAAATTTCCCGACTTTGATTTCGATAACAGAAATTTCGTGTCAAATTTCGTGGTGTTCAAGGACCGCTAACAGGTAGCTCCTAACAGCTGAAAAGTCCCCCATGGCAATTAATGTGGTTGGGCATTGTATCTGGCAACCTTACATAACATTTAATATTTGATACAATTGTAATCTCTGTAAAGTTTCTTTGATGTTTTGTTGGATATTACTGTAAAAATCACAATTGATATCATTCTGTAAATTCATGCAAGTTATGAGCAACCTACGAGCTATATTATGCATTACTCAAGGGCTTGTATCTGCATAGCCTGCACACAATTTACGCGGTATTTTTCATGGTGTACAACCTAAGGAGCTATGTTGCGCACAACTTAGGGTCCTGTATAGACCTGCGTAACCTGCCTGTTATGCACAACGTACACGTGGTATTTCATGGTACAAAACTTGCATGAATTGTGATTTAAGATAGGTGCAACCAAGGTCTAACTTGTCCGTAATTCAACGTGGTCAATTGTGATCTGTAATGTGCATGATCTGAAAAGACTGATTCACACTGTCAAATATTTAATCACATTTTCTTGATATGCCAACTCACCGCCCAGTCTTTCATAAAAGAATCGATGTGGTAGCTTTTATCTAGCCCACTTAGAAAATTTGGTGAAAAACTGACATTGTGGATTGGGCTATTTTTTTAATTTGAATTGTTTGTATGTATTATATTTTCTTATACTAGTATCCTCAGCTTCCCAGTAATGATTGGCATTAAACAAGTTGTTTTTGCTGTTCCCCATGTAAATTTCCTATGCCAGTGTGGAACATTTACTTTTAGTGATAGAATGGTTTGAGAACCAGCAAAGTACCATACTTTGTACCGGTACCATACTTTGTAGTTGTGCAGAGTAAGATATGTCAGATTAACATTATTACATGTTAATTATTTTGCTGCATTGGGCTTTGGTTTTGGTGTTGGTTCAATGTACCATGCAAACCGACTTGATTGTTATGCTTTGGGTTGAACATCTCCTGTGGCGGGTCTCTGTACTTGAGGGGGGGGGGCAGCGGGCAGCACTTGACATTCTTTTGATTTCATCCGGGATATTAGCATTTGAATTCTTAATTGTAAATATGTCAGTTAATGT